>ML335983.1:0-65377 GCA_005239505.1 Nicotiana paniculata
TTGTGTACATGAGTGTAGTTTGATTGCTCGAGGACGAGCAAATTTTTAAGTGTGGGGTATTGACCCATGACTAGAATTCATAGTTTAACATGTTATATGCCTTACAGTTTATGCGCATTAATTACAAAAATACACTTCTTATGTGCTTAGTGGAGTTTATTTCATGTGTAGGTGAATTGGAGATGGAAACCGATCTAAATGGATGCAAATACGTCGAAAATACGCTTGAGAGGCGAAGAGGAAACACCCTGGCCTTATCCAGGCGTTTGCCTCCTAAAGACAGGCTGGCCCTGGCGTTAGGGGGGCGTTTTCCTCCTAAATCCAGGCCTGCCCTGGCCTTAAGGGGGCGTTTGGCCCCAAACGCCTGGTTCCGGTCAATTCCGAGTTTTGACGAGTTTAAGTGTTTCCCGGGTGGAATAGAAGTCTCCTACATGTTTTGGGTTTGTCCTAAACATATAAATAGACTCCTAAAACATAACTAAAAGAGATTCGGAAGGCAGACGAAGGATTTGAAGAGAAGAAACCATTGAAGTGACAAAACATTGATTTTCTACATCTTTTATTCATTACTTTGTAGTTCAATTATGCAATTTATTTTGGGTTTGATTCGTATGAACATGTCTAGCTAACTTCTTTAATCTAGGGTTTTGGTNAATATTTAGGTAGTTGTTTGAAAAACATCAGTCCCGGAGTATAGACGAAAGTCATAACCGAGGGTGTAGAGATTGGATTAGAGATAACGATACCTTGGGTGCAATCTAAAGTGAACTGTATTGCAATCTAGCTAGCGTAACTTGAGAGAGTGCGTCTAGTAAATTATCATAATTACTTGAGAGAGATTTATGGTAGATAGAGTGTTCATGATTGATAGAGATGATTAATTAAACTATAAGAAATATCCGAGGAAGAATTCACCAACGGGGGAAACCATAACCTTAGACCTTTATTATCATTGTTTACACTATATTGTTAGTTAATTGCTAGTTTATTATTTTGTTATTAGATTTAGTAAACATCACCACTTGATATTCAAAAGTCTTGAGAAAATTTATTAAGTAATAGTTTAGTATTTTAAAAACTTAATTGATACGTAAATTCCCTATGGGATCGACTCTGGGCGTAATACCCCGATTATATTTGCAGCGCCTGCGTAGTCTTCTACAAGACATAGTTGAGCGTGATCAGGCTACGTGCGTACAAAGTGACGAGAGCCCCTATGTGGAGACTATCATGCAATGTTGGGTAGTTTTAGGGCTCACAATCATGTATGTATGTGCCTTATATGTATCTTTTGGTGTTCTTTGAGTTGCCTATTGCTTTTGAATTGATATGGAAATGTGGCAAGTTGCACTTGAACTCCCAGTTGATCAATCCTTGTTACAGGTATAGCCCTACTAAGTTATTGATATGTCGGTATATATATGTATGTATGAGAGTCAACACTCGAATCGCGGTATGATTCGCAATCGAGGGAAGCTTTATGATAAATCGGTATAAGTGTGTCAGCACTTGAATCGTAGGTATGATTCGCGATCGAGGGAAGCTTTATGGTAATTATACATAAGTGTATCAGCACTCGAATCGCAGGTATGATTCACGATCGAGGGAAGCTTTGTGGTAATTGTATATAAATGTGTCAGCACCCGAGTCGCAGGTATGATTCGCGAGCGGGGGAAGCTTTACGTCTATTCAGTGTCTAGATATTTCCTTATGAATCCGCCCGGTTGTCTTACCCCTGTGTGCACTTGGCTATTTGGTACTATTTCCATTAATATTGACTTGATAGATATATGGGGGAAAAAGGAAAGTGTACATTGTTTCTTATTTTCAGTAGTTTCCTAGATTTCTGTATTTGATAGGTATCTGTTGTTTACTGTCTCACATGTCTACTGCATTTCGTTATATCCTGTTTTGTATTATTACTGTTGGAGCTTAGTGAGTGTCATGTCGAACTCTCGTCACTACCTCGTCGAGGTTAGGAGGGATACTCACTGGGTACATATATACTTATGTACTCATGTTGCACTTTTGTACTTAATTGTACAGGTTTTGAGGCTGGTGCTTCTGGTTACCGACCGGAGCTTGACATATATTCTGGACCTGACTCCACGGTGAGCTGTGCTATGGAGTTGTCTTTTGTTCATTTCTGTCTACTTCTCTCAGACAACAGTACAATTTGTATAATCCTTTGTATATTCTACTAGTTCGCCTGTTGACTTGTGACACTAGTTCCTGGCACACACATAGTAGATTCTTTATTTTGGGACTGTATATATGTTGGATCACGATCATGGTGGCTGCATTTACTTAAGTTGGTTAATGTTTCCGCTTTTATTTAAATGATCTAAGCTTAAAACTTTGGGAATATGTGAGGTTGGTATGTTAAATAAGGATAATCTCACTAGTAAACAACTGTTGGCTTGTCTGACTCCGGTGTTGGGCGTCATCACGACCTGTGTTGGATTTTGGGTCGTGACATTAGTGTTGGATTTCCTTACTGTGGTTTTCAGCGCTATCACGACCTTAATGCAGTTTTGGGTCGTGACAGTTTCATTGAATCATTGTTGGCTTGTAAAGCAGTAATTGAGAACTTGTTTGGAATATTCATTGATCACTCTCCTCGATATTATATATACTTCCTGCCTTTCCATTTTATTGATATTCATATGCTTGTTGAGGAAGAGTGTAAATCACGAAGGGTGATGCCTTGCCATTTTATATTCATTATCATGTGAGGAAGAGTGTAAAGCATGAATGGTGATGTGCCATTTTATATTCATTATCATGTGAGGAAGAGTGTAAAGCACGAAGGGTGATGACGTGCCATTTTATATTCATTATCATGTGAGGAAGAGTGTAAAGCACGAATGGTGATTCCGTGCCATATTATTGAGAGCAAAAGCATGAAGAGTGATGTCGTCCCATATTATTGAGAGTAAAAGCACGAAGGGTGATGCCGTTCCATGTTATTGAGAGTAAAAGCACGAAGGAAGATGCCGTGCCATGTCATTTGTGAGTAAAAATACGAAGGGTGATGTCGTGCCATGCATTTATACTTTTATACTTTTTTATCATTGTGAGGTCATGGCACGAAGGGTGTTTCCGTGCTAGTGAGGACGAGAGACATGCATCATGTTATGATAATCTTTTCTTGTATATATATATATATATATATATATATATATATATATATATATATATATATATATATATATATATATATATATATATTCATGTCTTACCTTGAATTATTACCATCGTATTTGTGGTTCTTATGTGACTTGTCGTCACTGTTCTGTCCTCATTCTCTATCTAAATCGTTGTTGTGTTGCCTATGCCTTCTATTTGCTTAACTTGTAAACATCATACTTACTTCCTGCTATTATGATTGCATCCATGTCATATTTGTTTTTCTGCACTTAGGCATGAGTCTTCTCCCATGTTGTCCATTCATACTCTATTGTTGCATTATCAAGAACATGCACCCATCTCCCCTCCTCTTATTTATTATGTCCATCTTCACGCCTCCATCATGCTAGTTAGATGATATTATAACCTTTTCCCTAATTGTGGTCATTAATTCTATGCTCTCTGCTTAGTCTATTACTGATGTTCGTCTGTACATTCCCATTTATTATTACTACTTGCATATTCCCTTCCTTGTCATTTCTATTATTGGTATTTCTATCATTTGGTTAGTACTGTTTTACACATATATGGTGAGGATAAGATAAATGCACGAAGGGTGTTGTCGTGCCGCTAGATTTGATGTCTTGAGTACTTCTTTCACACTATGAAAGTTTTGAGGCAATTGTTGTGGTTCATGGGCTTTCGTTCTAAGGAAAGGGCCGGTTAAGATGTTGGAAACTGTTGAATTGTGATTCTTTCTGGTACTATTTTATTGTTTTGTACAGTTGCATTGTGTACTCTATTATATTATTCTGTCGCATAGTTCTATTGCTAGTTAACATTATAGTTTTTCTTAAAGAGCATCTTTTAACTAAAAGCCTCGTCACTACTTCGACGGGGTTAGTCAAGATACTTACCAGTACATGGGGTTGGTTGTACAGGTACTGCACTTCTGCACACTCTGTGCAGACTATTGGAGTGGAGTTGCTGAAGAAGTTGGGAGCCGACCCTGAAGATGTTCATGTATTCTGGATAGAAGTTGTCACTAGTACTTGGTAGTTTTAGATATTATTAATTTGTTAATGTAGTTTTCAAACAGATCGTGTGATTATTTATATTTGCTTTGTAAATCCTAAATCCTAGAAGCTCATGATTTGTACTACCAGTTCTTAGATAAATTTGTAAAAGTTCAGATAAATCCTAATTTAATTTCCTATATGTTTATTTGGTTGTACCCTTTTTGTTAATTGGCTTATCTAGAGGGTCAAGTTAGGTGCCATCATGACCTGTGATTTTGGGTCGTGACAGGATGACTATGAAATTTTAAAGTGATTAGATTGTTAATATAGTCAAAGAGTGCACCTAATCAATTTAGAGTCTATAAATGTAAAAGTAACTTTTCAAGTCTGTTTTACTGTTTTACGTTCAGAGAAATTGAATGTAACAAGATAAGTAGGTGGTAAATGCAAAAAGAAATGCAACTTCAGCCTGTCCACAGTTTTTCTATAGTCAAAAAATAACTTCATCCTGAAAAGTTTTAAGATAATAAATGTAAATGCAAAAGTAACTATATGGTCAGACAAAATTAAATGTAAGATGAAGTAGGTGATAAAAGACAAAAAGTAGCTAGTAAATGCAAAAAATATAAGTATCAAGTTAAAAAAATTACCAAAACATGTTGAAGTTTTTGTCATTAGCTTTTTCAAACACTTAATGCCACGACCCAAAATCCCAAAGGCCGTGATGACGCCGGACGACAAGGTCAGGCAAGCCAAAACATTAATTAATTGAAATAACTTTCCGTTTTAAAACATTTATGACAAACACTTCCTTTCACTTCATTACATAATAACCAAATAAAAGTTTGTTAATTAAAACAATGGTTTAAAGATTTCACTTAAGCAATTATATCCCAATACACATCCCAGAACCCGGTGTCGCAAGTACATGAGCAATTTCTAAGAATTCAACAATCATTACAAGCCTGTCCGAAATACAACTGGACAAGGAAACTTAAATGAAATAGATACAGTACGAAGGAGACTCTGTCAGCTCCGGATCGCCTCCGGATGATGCAGCTCGCCTAAGTCTCCGAATCCTCCACATTGCTATGAAAGTACCTGTGCAATAAAATGCACAGCAAGTGTAGCATGAGTACGAAAACAACGTGTACTCAGTAAGTCGCCCGCCTAACCTCAGAGAGGTAGTGACGAGAGGTCGAATTAGACATTCACTAAGGGCCAGCAATTTATTTAACAATGTAAAATGAAGACGATAAGCATGTAAAGGGAGTAAGGCAGCATGTATGTAAGGCACTGAACTCTAAGTAAATACTGGAAATAAACAACAAATACCACTTTCTCATTATTTTCCAAGTATCTTAAATAAACAATTGCCTCTTTATTTTCTCCCAAATATCTTAAAACTTCAAAATCATGTAGAAAACATTTAACAGTTTAACATGCGTATGCGGGATAAGAACAACCAGCCTAAGCTGTCATAAAATACTCTGTGCACTGTCGAGGATCGAACGACCTGTCCCATAAGTGCACCTCTCAATATAAAAATCCTCTTTGTGCAGTGCCGAGGACCGAACGACCCGTCCCATAAGTGCACCTATCAATATAATAATCATATCCATGCACTGCCGAGGATCGAACGACCCGTACCAAAAGTGCATATCTTAATATAATAATCCTCTTTGTGCACTGCCGAGGATCGAACGGCCCGTCCCATAAGTGCACCTCTCAATATAATAATCATATCTATGCACTGCCGAGGATCAAACGGCCCGTACCAAAAGTGCATTCTAAACCCGCCGTGGCATACGACCCGCTCCCATGAGAGTAGGGAAAATAACACTCTGCTCGCAGAATGTAAATTGCGAAGCGGTCACATGCAGACATGAGCAATCAACAATCCACCCCGAATACGTCTGGAATAGAAATACTCAAGTAAATGACCGATTTCTCTTTTAAAACCACAAATAGTATTTAAATCCCTTTTTCTAAATTCACTTGCCGAGTTTTATATAACGTTCAATAACACAACCTTATTCGGAAATACAATTGCCCGCGAAGGAAATAAATTCTCCTTTTAGATGATTTACAAAATAAACTCTAGTCTTCCTTGGTCATTAAATTACAATTTCAATTATATTAGCAGTCTAACATCATAGACAAGATCACCGGTACAACAGGCAAGGTGCTAGTGGGTCCTAGGCTACCCGGACATGGCATAGTAGTAGCTACGCACGGACTCCCGTCACCTCGTGCGTACGTAGCCTTCGAAGATAATAGCATGTATTGAATTAATTCACCCAGGGGTATGATTTCCCCTCACAAAGTTAGAAAGGAGACTTACCTCGCTCCGAAATTCCAACACCGACTTCCAAGCCCTTCCGATGACTCCAACGGACGCATAACGCTCTGAAACTACCACATACAACAAAGCAATGTAATTCATCCTAATACTCACAAATAGTTCAGATTATATACTTTCCCAACCCCGCTCGGAGAAATGACCAAAATGGCCTCGGGCCCACGTGCCCGAAAATCCGGAATTCTCGAAGATACATTCTACCCATAGCCCTACTAGTTCAATCATGCAATTTATTCAACATTCCATACTCAAATTCGTGGCTAAGCTCCAAATTACTTTTTCTAGGTTTTTCTTCAAAAACACCAATTTTTCCCACAATTTCCCATATCAAATTTATGTAATGATCTTGTATTTAACTTGGAAATGAGAAGGAATCACTTACCTCTTGATGTTTGGTGAAAATCTCCCTTTTAAATCCTCCAAAATCGCCCCAACAAAATGAAAAATGGGTGAGAAATGACATAAACCCGTCTTTAAAACATTCTTTCGAGGCCTCTTTTCGCACCTGCGGCTCCGCACCTGCGGAAATTCCATCGCAGGTGCGGCTCTGACTCAACCCAGCATTTCTCGCTTCTGCGGTCCATACTTCGCACCTACTCTTCCGCAGGAGCAACCCATCTTCTGCACCTGCGGCCTCCTCAGCTCCAGCCCAGACCTCGCACCTGCAGTGCACTTAGCCGAACCTGCGGTCAAAGCCTCGCAGGTGCGGTTACACCAGATGACAGCAGTCTTCAGCTTCTTCAACTTCAACATTGATCCGTTAATCACCCGGAGTCACCCGAGGCCTCCCGGGACCCCGTCCAATCACACCAACCTGTCCCAAAACATGACACGGACTTGCTCGAGCCCTCAAATCACATCAAACAATGTCGAAATCACGAATCACACTCAAATCCAATTCTTTAAGAACTTAGAATTTCAAACTTCTACATCCGACGCTGAAACCTATCAAATCACACCCGATTGACCTCAAATTTTTCACACAAGTCATAGTTAGCATTACGGACATGCTCCAACTTTCGGAATCACATTCTGACCTCGAAATTAGAACTTCCACTTCCGGTCGGATTTCTTAAAAACCTTCAAATTCCTATCTTTAGCCAAATGACTTCAAAATGACCTACGGACATCCAAATTCACTTCCGATCGCGCTCCCAACTCCAGAATCACCATATGAAGTTGTTCCCAGACTCAGAATCCCAAACGGACATCAACGACACTGAAATGCACTTCAAGACCAAATTTATGAAATTCTTCTAAAATGCTAACTCCCACAAATACGCCGAAACGCTCCCGGGTTATCCAAAACCTGATCCGAACATACGCTCAAGTCCGAAATCTTCATACGAACCTGATGGACCCTCCAAATCCTGATTCGGAGGTCAATTACTCACAATTCCAATCTTAGTTGATTTCTCCAACTTAAAGCTTCTGAAATGAGAATTTTCCTTCCAAATCAATTCTAAACTTCCTGAAATTCAATTCCGACCACGCCCATAGGTCATAATACCTGAAACGAAGCTTCTCACGACTTCAAACCGTTGAACAACGCAGTAGAGCTCAAAACGACCGGTGGGTTCGTTACATTCTCCCCCAATTAAACCGACATTCGACCTCGAACGTGCTAAGAACTGCTTTGGAGTTACCTGAAATCACTGTTTAACACCTCGAGCACCTGCCCGTGTTACCACAAGCCAGTTGAGCACAATAGCTTGATCAAATCTGGAGATTTCTTCTTTATCCATATAATAAGCTCAGAATTCATTCAAATACCTGAAATTTCTCTGCTAGGCCTAGTTCCAACATATAAACACTGTATCAACTACCACACGATATACCAGAACATGACTTCATACCTTTGCTGAACCAGCACCATGCACCGCATAACTCATCATCTGACCACAATGACGCTCCCCGAACCTTAGTATTCAAGGTCCACGAATCTGATGCTCCCAATGCACCTCATAACAAATATACATACACCCTGCTATAATGCTGACGATACCACCATAACGGAGGAAATGTGCAGAAATTCATACTCAACTGCAGAGTTAACAAATCCTTGAATACCTCATCCCACTTATCCCTAATCCGATAATCTCGTCTCACCCGGAATGAACTGCTCAGACAACAAATCACTCCAAACATGGCCAACAACCTCACATCATACCACATCGCGCCAATAGACCATAACTCGAACATGATAATAAGAAACGACCGAATACGGAACTATTCGGCTTACGCAACTAATATGAATTCTTACCAGAAAATAGGAAATAAAACACAAGAAAATAAATACATATTAACCCTTCTCATCATCACACTGTTGCGGTGTGCAACCTGATCCAAATAACATACCCGTGGAGGCATGCCACCTGATCCCATCATAAAACTCACATAAGAAAATATACACGGATCTGAATCATTCACTATTACAAATTACTGAATATCGATCACAAGCACGCTAAGTGCATAATACCATCCTGGGGAGACTGATAGAGCCGCATGCAACAAAACTCAAGCACAACTGAGGTGCGATATATATATATATATACACACTCTGGATTTCAAGAGTTATCCTGCTTACATAACATCCCCACTACACGGGACCTAAACACATAAGAAATTATCAAGCCGTTTCACAACTCGCACGCAACAATCACAATAACACATGAATTCGACGAAGACGGAACAACACCCGTTGTTCTAATGTCTTTCCATGAAAAGCGCTCCATTGAAAGGAACATGTCTGGCTCATACGGAGCCCATAATCATATTTAAATCAATCTACAAGCATCGAGCCACCTCGCTCGCACCAAACTAGGCTATTAGCTTTTGCCTGGGTCCATATTAAATCACTTTCTCTCATAATACACGAGAACAACCATCATCACCGGGTCTAACACCCCATAATCCATAATCAACTTAACCGAACGCCCTCTAGGCGTAAATTCTCAATTAAGAAATATTGCACTTCTTTATACTCAGTCCAAATCTGAAATCCATCAAGTGACTACATGTCACACTTTATACAATCCTTTCGCGGTCATGCTTCCACGACCTTCCACACAAGGAAAAAAGTCTTCCCATCCATAACACCGACCACACTAAGGCCACAAAACACATCAAGAACCCATGACCAGGGTACAAAGCCTCTTTCACTGAATATCAATCTTAGGTGACACTGAAGATAACACCAGCTTACTCTGAACTTTCAAATCACTTTGTCTTGCTCTTCCGAGCTCATGACATCCTTATAAACATCAGAGCTCAATCTCGATTCTTACTCCCAGTTACATACTGCTTCCTGCACCTAACATACCAACATGAGGTAGCGCAAAAATTCCATCATAACGTCCGACCCACTAATAGGGTGACCACTTCATCATATAGAAACTTTTTACTTGACTCAATTCAAGAGTACCATATCAACACATGAGTGAATTCCCATTATCACCTAATCATGCAAATCCTTAAGTAGTAGTCTATACCACCATAACCCTTCCGGGGTCCGCCTACACCTAACAGGCCATAGCACTCAAATGCTCTCACATGAGATCCATTACAACGGCCGACAAGACCTGCACACACGCCCGCACCAATCACATGCATAACTAAATCACATCAAAGGAACCGATCACTGCTGCAATGTGCCATTTCATCCATGGCTATTCAATCTATCTTCTTTTAATTATCTTCAATTGCCTCAGGAATAATAACAACTTCCTTCAACCCATAGCAAACTCAACCCTCACTCATCCCGAGTGGCCTTGAGTCACAAGACTATGCTGCCTAAATCCCGCAACCCATCTCATACTCTTCTGATAATCCTTCTACAATTCGGAGTTTATTTCTCTCACTCTTCCGATGCTATCCTGCGTGTTGAAACACATCATAGAACATTCCACCCATCCTTCTTTTTCTCAGAAATTACTCTGCAAAAGCTCGACTCTCGATCATACTGCGGCCTGAAACCCTTAACGCCGCATTCTTAACTTTTGAACTCACTAGGACCGCTATTGGGAGTCACCCACTCTGATTGGCCCCGAATACAATCAACTCTAGGGCTCTCCTAGCACAGGAACACCCTTTTCAATGAAGCACGTGATTGAGTCACTAACCTTACAACTCGCCCATGCCTTAAGAATAAGTTCTGAATCTTCCAAGCCCAAACCTGGCCCGACATGGCCAACTGTTGCACATATTCATCAAATCCCACGCACAATCACCATTTTACTCCTTTCCCTTAGCTGAAATAACTTGCCAACACGTCGACAATCCGCGACCCTATGCGAAGACAACCCTACGACCCAACTGCAGATGGTGGGACTCCTCCACTTTGTGACTGCTTGACTTCCGCTTCTTACACCTGGCCTCTTATAAATGGAATCACCGCCTAGCCTTACTTCAGGACCATTCTCTGTATCTCTCAAAACAGCAGATCACCATGACTTCACGCTCTCTGAAGATCATCTTTCTTTAGCTGCCTTAATTAACAATACTTATCCAGTACTGAACCACCGCATCTCACGATCCCTACCAACCGCATTCTTCAACACTTCTTCTCGATACTCTGACCCCACGCAACCGAAGAAACCAAAGCACTGCCGAACCTAACACATTCCATCCGATCCATGACGATGACTACACGTCACAAGTGCATATCCAACCTCACTTGAAGACGCCAATTCTTACTACCTTATCAATCCCAACCGGACCATTATAACCCAAATTCCCTTCCTCTTCCGACACAAAAGCACTGAAATTTCGCAATCAAACTCTGAGAAGACCTCCCTTCAAACTATTCATCACCCTCAACAGACGGGAAAACATTCTATCATCATAACGACACCGCGTGACAACCAATTGCAAGCGTCATCACTACCTAAGCATAGCCTTAAGGCTCCCAGAAACACAACTACTGAGCTGAAATAACATATTATTCCTCTGCAGGGCCATAACAACAGCCACGACCAATTACACATGGAAGCATCTCGAATTACATTTGTAGAACCATTCCCATTCCTCAAATTCCCGATCCATAGCAAGCACTAATACGTAAGATTGAGTAGGAATGAGCATAGGCATAAGCCTCAAAGGAATCAACTCGCACGATGAAGAATCAAGAAGGGAAGTACTCCTAACAGCCCTGTAGCCTCTCGAAGATAAGTACAGACGTCTATGTACTGATCCGCAAGACTCTACTAGACTTTCTCATGACTCGTGAGACCTACGGGAACCTAGCGCTTTGATACCATATTGTCACGACCCAAAATCCCTAAGGTCGTGATGGCGCCGGACGACAAGGTCAGGCAAGCCAAAATAAATAACTTTCCGTTTTAAAACATTTATGACAAACACTTCCTTTCACTTAATTACATAATAACCAAATAAAAGTCTGTTACTTAAAACAATGGTTTAAGATTTCACTTAAGAAATTATATCCCAATACATATCCCAGAACCCGGTGTCGCAAGTACATGAGCAATTTCTAAGAATACAACAATCATTACAAGCCTGTCCCAAATACAACTGGACAAGGAAATTTAAATGAAATAGATACAGTACGAAGGAGACTCTGTCAGCTGCGGATCGCCTCCGGATGATGCAGCTCGCCTAAGTCTCCGAATCCTCCACATTGCTATGAAATTACATGTGCAATAAAATGCACAACAAGTGTAGCATGAGTACGAAAAACAACGTGTACTCAGTAAGTCGCCCGCCTAACCTCAGAGAAGTAGTGACGAGAGGTCGAATTAAACACTCACTAAGGGCCAGCAATTTATTTAACAGTGTAAAATGAAGACGATAAGCATGTAAAGGGAGTAAGGCAGCATATATGTAAGGCACTGAACTCCAAGTAAATACTGGAAATAAACAAAAAATACCACTTTCTCATTATTTTCCAAATATCTTAAATAAACCATTGCCTCTTTATTTTCTCCCAAATATCTTATCACTTCAAAATCATGTAGAAAACATTTAACAATTTAACATGTGCATATGGGATAAGAACAACCGGCCTGAGCCGTCACAATATTCACTCTGTGCACTCCCGAGGATCGAACGGCCCGTACCAAAAGTGCACCTCTCAATAAAATACTCATGTCTATGAACTGCTGAGGATCGAACGGCCCATACCAAAAGTGCATCTCTCAATATAATAATCCTCTATGTGCAGTGCCGAGGATCGAACGACCTGTCCCATAAGTGCACCTCTCAATATAATAATCCTCTTTGTGCACTGTCGAGGATCGAACGGCCCGTCCCATAAGTGCACCTCTCAATATAATAATCCTCTTTGTGCACTGTCGAGGATCGAACGGCCCGTCCCATAAGTGCACCTCTCAATATAATAATCATATCTATGTACTGTCGAGGATCGAACAGCCCGTACTAAAAGTGCATCTCTCAATATAATAATCCTCTCTATGCACTGCCGAGGATCGAACGGTCCACCCATAAGTTTACCTCTCAATATAATAATCATATCTATGCACTGCCAAGGATCGAACGGCCCGTACAAAAAGTGCATTCTAAACCCGCCGTGGCGTACGACTCGCTCCCATGAGAGTAAGGGAAATAACACTCCGCTCGCGGAATGTAAATTGCGAAGCGGTCACATGCATAAATGCACAATCAACAATCCACCCCGAATACGTCGGGAACACAAATACTCAAGTGATTGACCGATTTCTCTTTTAAATCCACAAATAGTATTTAAATCCCTTTTTCGAAATTCACTTGCCGAGTTTTATCTAACGTTTAATAACACAACCTTTCGGAAATACAATTGCTCGCGAAGGAAATAAATTCTCCTTCTAGATGATTTAGAAAATAAACTCTAATCTTCCTTGGTCATTAAATTACAATTTCGATTATATTAGAAGTCTAACATCACAGACAAGATCACTGGTACAACAGGTAAGGCATGCTAGTGTGTCCTAGGCTACCCGGACATGGCATAGTAGTAGCTACGCACGGACTCCCGTCACCTCGTGCGTACGTAACCCCCGAAGATAATAGCATGTATTGAATTAATTCACCTAGGGGGACGATTCCCCCTCACAAGGTTAGAAAGGAGACTTACCTCGCTCTGAAATTCCAACATTGACTTCCAAGCCCTTCCGATGACTCCAACGGACGCATAACGGTCTGAAACTACCACATAACGGCAAAGTAATGAAATTTCATCCTAATACTCACAACAAATTGAGATTATATACTTTCCCAATCCCGCTCTAAATATGACCAAAATTCCCTCGAGTCCACGTGCCCGGAAATCCAAAATTCTCGAAGATACATTCTACCCATAGCCCTACTAGTTCAATCATGCAATTTACTCTACATTCCATACTCAAATTTGTGGCTAAGTTCCAAATTTATATTTTCTAGGTTTTTCTTCAAAATACCCAATTTTCCCCATAATTTCCCATATCAAATTTATGTAATGATCTTGTATTTAACTTGGAAATGAGAAGGAATCACTTACCTCTTGATGCTTGGTGAAAATCTCCCTTTGATATCCTCCAAAATCGCCCCAACCAAACGAAAAATGGGTGAGAAATGACATAAACTCATCCTTAAAACATTCTGCCCAGGCCTCCCTCCGCACTTGCGGTCCAATAGCCGCTCCTGCGGCTCCGCACCTGCGGAAATTCCATCCTAGGTGCGGCTCTGACTCAACCCAGCATTTCTCGCTTCTGCGGTCCATACTTCGCACCTACGCTTCCGCAGGTGCGACCCATCTTCCCCACCTGCGGCCTCCTCAGCTCCAACCCAGACCTCGCACCTGCGATGCCCTTAGCCGCACCTGCGGTCAAAGCCTCGCAGGTGCGGTTACACCTGATGATAGCAGTCTTCAGCCTTCGTCAACTTCAACATTGATCCGTTAACCACCCGGAGTCCTCCCGAGGCCCCACGAGACCCCGTCCAATCACACCAACCTATCCCAAAACATAACACAGACTTGATCGAGCCCTCAAATAACATCAAAGAACGCCAAAATCACGAATCACACTCAAATCCAATTCTTTAAGAACTTAGAATTTCAAATTTCTACATCTGACGCCTAAACCTATCAAATCACACCCGATTGACCTCAAATTTTGCACACAAGTCATATTCAGCATTACAGACCTGCTCCAACTTCCGAAATCGCATTCCGACCTCGATATCAAAACTTCCACTTCCGGTCGGATTTCTCAAAAACCTTCAAATTCCTATCTTTAGCCAAATGACTTCAAAATGACCTATGGACATCCAAATTCACTTCCGATCGCGCTCCCAACTCCAGAATCACAATATAAAGCTGTTCCCAGACTCGGAATACCAAACAGACATCAACGACACTGAAATTCACTTCAAGCCCAAATTTATAAAATTCTTCTAAAATGCTAACTCCCACAATATATGCCGAAACGCTCCCGGTTTATCCAAAACCCGATCCGAACATACGCCCAAGTCCTTAATGTTCAAACGAGTCCCACTCTTCAAATCCTAATTCGGAGGTCATTTACTCAAAATTCCAATCTTAGTTGATTTCTCAAACTTAAGGCTTCTAAAATGAGAATTTTCTTTCCAAATCAATTCTAAACTTCCTGAAATTCAATTCCGACCACGCCCACGGGTCATAAAACCTGAAATGAAGCTGCTCACGACTTCAAACTGCTAAACGACGTGCTAGACCTCAAAACGACCAGTCGGGTCGTTACATTTAAGCAGAAGTTGCTGAAGTTTTTTAGTTCATTTGCTAATACTTTAGCACTAAATATGCTGAAGTTTCGTCCTGGATTCAATAGTTTTGTCATAAAGCTTTTTCAAATACTTCAGCAGGAGATGCTGAATTGTTTAGTTCATTTGTAAAAATTTCAGCACTAAATAGGCTGAAGTTTTTTTCTGGATTCAATAGTTTTGTCGTAAAGCTTTTTCAAAAACTTCAGCAGAAGATGCTGAAGTTATTTAGTTTATTTGTAAAAACTTCAGCACTCAATAAGCTGAAGTTTTGTCCTGGATTCATTAGTTTCATCATACAACTTTTTAAAAAACTTCAGCAAAAGATGCTGAAGTTGTTTAGTTCATTTGTAAAAACTTCAGCACTCAATAAGTTGAAGTTTTGTCCTGGATTCATTAGTTTTGTCATATAGCTTTTTCAAAAACTTCAGCAGAAGATGCTGAAGTTGTTTAGTTCATTTGTACAAACTTCAGCACTATATAAGCTAAAATTTTGTCCTGGATTCATTAGTTTTGTCATACAGCTTTTCAAAAAATTCAGCACAAGATGCTGAAGTTGTTTATTTATTTGTAAAAACTTCAGCACTCAATAAGCTGAAGTTATTATCCTACAATCGACACTTTTGTTATGAGTTTTAACCATAGCTTCAGCCTAAAAAGCAGAAGTTATTTACTTCATGCTGAAGTTTAGCATGCTAAATTTCAACAAAAATATACTTAAAATTCATGATAAAAGAGATAAACATATTTGATACAACCCAAGGCAACTAAAAAACTAATTAATGTGAATAGAATAAAAATTTAAAAGACAGACATCACATAATTCGAACAGATTAATGTATATTCACAAAATTCAATTTTGTTTTCACTTACATCCTTGAAAAAAATTGTTTTTCATTTACAAGTTATTCTCTATTGAAAAATTTCACTTAGAGTCTCTTCATATTCTCCATAGTCATGTCCTAGTTGCTCTTCTGGAGTTTCATAATTGCTATCTTGTTTCCACTTTCCATGATCCCAAATATTTGCAGTGAATTCTCTCCTGAATGTCAACACATGTCTTTGGTTATAGAACTCTAAAATTATCTTCCAACTGAACTTTCTTAATATGATTTTTTTAGGAACTACAGTCTTCTTTCATAAGAGAAATAAGAAATTGTTGGCAAAGACATGCTTATTGGTGTGCAACTAGGAATTCGTGGGAAGCAAAGATAATGAAGGAGAAGTCCAAAATACTTCATATGTGACGGAGAGTGGCCGCATTTTGTGGTGCATCAAAAACTCGAGCTCTGAGACATTTGCTCTTTTTACTAGTTGATAAATCTAACTTTCATGTCGTGACCAACACCAAGAGCAAAATGTCCCGGAGCTCGAGTTTATGATGCACCACAAACTGTGGCAACTCTCCTTCACACATGAGTAATTGGACTTTTCTTTCATTATCTTTGTTTCCCCAGGAATTACCTGCTACACCCAATAAGCATGTCTTTGCCAACATTTTCTTGTTTTTCCTTGAATGTAAATTTAAAGAAATATGATTGAAGTTCATGGATGACTATGAAACTTTCAAGTGAAGAGATTGTTAATATAGCCAAAGAATGCACCTAATCAATTTAAAATCTATTAATGTAAAAGTAACTTTTCAGGGCTGCTTACTGTTTTACGTTTAGAGAAATTAAATGTAACAAGATAATTAGGTGGTAAAGCAAGTAGATGGTAAATACAAAAAGAAATGTTTTCTATAGTAAAACTATAACTTCAACCTGAAAATTTTCCAGATAATCAATGTAAATGCAAAAGTAAATTTTCGGGTCATTTACTATATGGTCTGACAAATTTAAATGTGTCACGACCAAAAATTTTCCTCCTTTGGGTATTGTGACGACACCTAGTCTTAAGGACTAGGTAAGCTTAATATTAAATGAACATGAAACGTAATATTAAAACTTCTAAATGCTTTTTGAAATAAATCTCTATACATTGCACACCTTCCCAAAACCTGACGAGTACAAGTCATAAGCTTTAAGGAATTTACACTAAAATCTCTAATTACCACTGTCCGGAATAAATACAACAGTGTATGAACAAGAATATAAGAAGGTGACTCCGAAACCGCGAACGCTGAAGCGGTTTTACCTTGAGTCTCCACAACAGCAACCGCGCCGCTAACAATCAATCGGCCGACTATGCAAATCCTGGAATCTGCACAAAATGCATAGAAGAGTAGTATGAGCACACCACAGCGGTGCCCAGTAAGTATCAAGACTAACCTCGGTGAAGTAGTGACGAGGACTAGTCAAGACACTCGCTGGTCTAACAATTAAACAGGTATATATGTATAAAATGACAGAATATGACATCTATCTAATGACTACACATGATAGTAAATAACAGAACAACTACAATGCGGAAGGAAGTAAGCAAAAAACAAAGGAACAACATAATAATACTCAGAAAAATTGATGGGAATACAAGACAAACCGAAAACCACAACACAATAAGAACACTACTAACTCAGCACTGCATTAGTTTGTCCACATCAGGCCTTAGCCAATAAAACCCAATAAATTGGTCAAATCCTCGAGTGGAACTTTTCAGCCGCAAGTTTATATTGAAAGTAAACATTTCAGTGTGAAAATTTCCTTTTAAATATACTTCCTCCAAAGATACATAAATATACTTTATAAAACGAAATCCTCAAACGAAATTCCTTTCAATAAAAGCTTTTCAAATGTACCCTTCTACTAAATGTTTTTCAAACATAATTTCCTCCAAGATAAAACGCTTTGCAAACATAGTTTCCTTTAAGGTAAATGCCTTTCAACTTTACTTTTCAATAATTGTCCTTGAAACATAGTTTTCCTTCAATGTAAAACAACCGGGATTTCGTCCCGTAGCTCAGAATTTAGTCATACAGTACAAGGGGAAAGCTCTCAGAATACGCCCGTAGTCCCAATTTAAATATGCAATGCAGCACAGGGGGAAACCTCCCGGAATACGTCTGTAGTCCCAATTTAGATATGCAATGCAGAACAGGGGGAAAGCTGCTGGAATACGTCTGTAGCCCCAATTTAAATATGCAATGCAGTACAGAAGGAAAGCTTTCGGAATACGTCTGTAGTCCCAATTTAAATATGCAATGCAGCCAATAGAGAGAGAAACTAGAACACGACAGAAACATCGTACATTGCCATAACAAGCACAAAAGCAACAAAAGACAGAAATGCCAAATGCGACGAGAAAATCAATACAAGAACTTAAGTCACAAGAATGGTAAAATTCACTCATAAGAAGTAACCACTGAAGGGAATGCCAAGCACAAAGAGAAACAGTGTAACGAGGAGAAAACAAAGCAAATATAGCAACGGTTTTCAATATTCAAGTTCACAACAAGAGAAATCAAATCATCCTGGCAAGGGAAAATCTATAACCACTCTCGCTTAAACAATTAGCTTCACGGAATAAAACTCAGCTTGAACAATGCTCAGTAACAGGCCACACCAAGATTATCAAACTAAACCTAAGTAGCACTCAAGAGAAAATCATATAAATCACAGTATAAGACTCACGGGCATGCTTGACACCAACGTATAGATATTCCAATTACGACTAAACAATTATAGGACGAGGTTATAATAATTCTAGTTAAGCAGGCAGTTTATGAAGGGAAATATAGCATAATGGTAGAAGAGGTAGAATATTCAGTTAAGCCAATTAAGATCAAATAAACAAGGAAACTAGAAAAGAAAATCTAATTCAAGCAGGAAGAGATGAGACTAGCAACCAAAAACTCGGTCATAACAGTTATAACTTCATTCACAGGAAATATAAGGTCATAAGAATCCTAAAAGTCCAACCTATTACAAATAAGTCCGAGTACGCACTCGTCACCTCGCGTACGCTAACTACAATCAACATACAAGACTCAAATTCTAAGGGTAATTCTCTTACACAAGGTTAGGCAAGATACTTACCTCGACGGCGACAACACGGTACTCTAAAATGAACTTCTCGGGAGAAAAGACCTCCAGACGGCACAAAATCAACCAAAACAACTTCAAAATACACATAATACTTGTAAGGAACTATTCCGGATAATAAAGTTTCAATCTTTACAAAAATATAAAAATCGACCCAAAATTCGAACCCCAGGCCCGCACCTCAGAACCCGACAAATTTTACAAAATCCGATTACCCATTCCAATACGAGTTCAACTATACAAAATTTATCAAATTCCGATATCATTCGGTCCCTCAAATCATGATTTTTCAATTTAGAAAATTTTCTTTCAAAACCCACATTTTCCACAACTCAAAACACAAATTAAATGATAAAAACAAGGACTAATTCATGGAATATTTAATTCTAGTTGAAGAGCACTTTCCCAATCGAATTTCATGAAAAAACCCACAAACAATCGCCAAGAACGGAGTTCTAGAAGTCAAAATGTGATAAAATGGCTTAACCCTCGATTTTGAAGATTTATAATCTGCCCAGGTATTTAATGAATCGCGATCACCAGAAGTTACATGCGACCGCGTAGAAGAAATAATTCTGGTGGCCAAAAGGTGCTATGCAATCGCGTAAAGACTAATGCGATCGCATAGAAGAAAATATGGCTACTGACCAAATTGCACTATGCGATCGCGAGGGTGTAGGTGTGAACGCATTGAAGGAAAGACTGGGTGGGTCACAAAATACTATGCGATCGCATAGAAGGAAAAATAGCAGACAGAACATCAATTTTATTTTTGAAGGAAATTGACCCAAAGCCTATCTGAAACACACCCGAGACCCCAGGGACCCCATCTAAACGAACAAACAAGTCACATAACCTAACACAGACTCGCTCGAGGTCTCGCACCACATAAAACAACACCGAAACGACGAATCAAACCAAAAATCGAACTTATGAACTTTCAAATCTTCAAATATCAAAACTCGTGCCGAAACATATCTATTCAACCCGGAATGACGCCAAATTTTGCATACAAGTCATAAATAACACAACGGACCTACATACACTCTCGGAATTCCATCCCGAGCTCGATATCAAAATTTCACCTATCGGCCGAAATCGCCGAAATTCTAACTTTCGCCGAATTACCTCAAATTACTCTACGGACCTCCAAAAACAATTCCAGACGCGCGCCTAAGTCCAAAATTATCATAAGAATATGTTGGCATCACCCAAAACTCATTCCGAGGTCGTACACTCAAAAGTCAAAGCTTCGGTCAACTTCCATCACTTAAGCTTCAAAAATTGAAATTTTCCTTCCAATTCGACTCCGGATTATCCGATAACTGAATCCAACCATGCACGCAGGTCGATATACACAATGTGAAGTTGTTCAAGACCTTACGCCACCAAAACGAGCTTAAATTTTCAAAATGACCAGTCGGGTCGTTACATTCTCCCCCTTTTAAAATAAACGTTCATCCTCGAGCGTTCCAAGATTCACCTCGAACTCATCTAATCACTGAATGCGCACTTCCAACACACTCCCACGGGTGATCCCACATCACCCCAAGCTACATAAGTCTGATGACACCATCAAAACTGTAATTTAGCCTTCCTATCACCACCGATAAGCCTCATACCTCAATTTCTCACCTTCTACTCATTTCCAAAAGACCCGATTCTAAATCCATATCCAACATCAGCCTCAACTAGCTGCATCTACTCATGAATACACCCACAAGGCAAGAGCACACAATATATCACATCACACATAGGCTCATAATAACACTTCTAATCACAATAGTTGCATGAAATCAATCCAGCACTGGCGATTAGCCTCATATCTGAAAGAACTCTGTTTCAACCTCTCATAGTACTGATAATGATGCAATATACACGAATACCTCACTATTAGACACCCGAATCACCAAGTCACAACTACCACCACCAGGCACACATCCCGCAAGCTAAAACTAAAGAAGCACATAACGAAAATGACTGAATATGAAAAGAGAAACATCTAAAGGAGATATAAAACAAGCCCATAGGTAGAAATATTTACCAATACTAACCTATATAACAATATAACAAAGAAGGAATTAAAGAAAATGAACAAATCACAAGGATCCCATCCTAATATAACTTCCACCGCGGTACTCAGCCCTGTCAAAACATATCGAATCACAAAATATCACGAGGGTCTCGCCCTCCACTCTAAGTCACATACCTAATATATATCATACCAATTGAAATCTCCCACTAACTCATCTCAGCTAACAAAGTCATAACGCTCACTTAACCCACATCTCAATGGGGTGTCAAATCACAACCCGTAACAAAAATACTTAGGAAAATCACATAAGGCTTACCATGATGAATGACAAGGACTCACTTCTAGTCTCACCACTATCAATGATGAATAAAACAAAGATAGACATGGGATACTACTCATAGAATCTACCAACAGGAGCAAACACGAAAATAGAGTGCAAAACATGAAACTTACTCATAAATAAGCAGCAACAAATAAGGGAAACTGGTCCCGGCCAATTGGACTACAGTGAAATGCAAATGGTGCCCCTCTGTAACACATCAAAATATACTTGTATGATAATATCCAGCACAACGGCCTTCAGCCTACTATATGAAACACATCAATGCGTCGGGCCTCCCCCTATGGGATGACCTCTACTCACCTGAATACCCTGCTTTGACACACCTGACTGAATCCTGGAACAATCTCTCACCATGTCGCTGAAACCTCCACACTCAAAACAACCGCTATTCTGACGTGGCTGTGGATATTATGCAATCTGAGTACTCTAAGACCCGTGAGTACCTGAAACCCCAAGCGAAGTTGGTACTGCAAACTAAATCAGCTGACTTATAAAACCTCTACCGTGCCATACCCTGCCTCCATACTAAGGACATGTAGATCTCTCCGGCCTACGAGGTCTCCTCGCCTCCCTGTACTCTCTCCTGAACTCGTCTGGCATTTCGCTCACATTCCCACATGCTCTCTAACTGGCGAGCGATCCCTACTGCCTACTGAACGAGGCCTCTGACCTCAACTCTCGAGTCATGTTGAACCGAACATTATGCATGAGACCCTCAATGAATCTACAAACTCGTCTCCTAATTGAAGCAACCAAGGGAGGTGCATACCTGGCCAACTCACAAAATCTGATAGCATACTCCGATAGTGACATAGAGCCTTGACGCACACTGCTCAAACTCCACACACCGTGCATCTCGAAGGGACTGGGGTGCGAACTCCCTCAAAAAATAACATCTCTGAAACCGGAATCCATGCAAGTGAAGCTGACTCGGTCAGGCTACCCTAACTCATATGCCCGCTACCACTGACAAACCACTCCTCCGAACTAAGACGTGACAAAAACATCCCCGCTCGTCTTCACAATACCCGAAGTACGAAGAATGCAGTGACAGTCCTCCAGAAAACCTTGGGAGTCACCTGTCGCCAATCCACTAAAAGATAGGAGGGTGGTACTCCTTGTACCTCTCAAATCCAAGGTGTTCTTTCTCCGATGTTGCTGCCCTAACCACAGGCTGAACCAAAACTACATGTTGTGCTGCGATGACAACTGGAACCTGACCAACATGATCTTGCTAATCTGGAGTGTAGACAGTGGGAGTCTGAACTCCTCCCTTGATCTATGGAGTAGCCGGTGCACTAGAATCAATCCCGCATGAGTCAATGTAACAATTATACTCAAAAACTATACCCAGGTCTTCTGAAGTCCGGGGTAGCAACAAACACCTCCAGTACCTGTCCCCCAACTAGAACTACTGCAGGCTCCTCAACGACTGCTCTGGTAGGCATCTTAACTGCGACACGTGCTCCTCGTCGGCCTCTGTCTCTGACCCTTGTGACAATTGCTTCAGGGTAACATCATCAGGAGACGCAGCTCGTGTTCTCACCATCAGTAAGAGAATGGAATGATAATTTCAAACTTCAAGATCAATGAACTTGCATAATAGGAATGAAGGAAGTGATGTCCTAATAGTTCCGTAGCCTCTCGAAGATAAGTACTAACGTCTCCGTACAGATCTGCAAGACTGTACTAAACTCGCTTATGGCTCGTAGCACCTATGAAACTAGAGCTCTGATACCAACCTGTCACGACCCAAATATTTCCTCCGTTGGGTATTCTGACGGCACCTAGTCTTAAGGATTAGGTAAGCCTAATATTAAATGAACATGAAACATAATATTAAAACTTTTAAATGCTTTTTGAAATAAATCTCTATACATTGCACACCTTCCCAAAACCCGGCGAGTACAAGTCATAAGCTTTAAGGAATTTACACTAAAATCTCTAATTACCACTGTTCGGAATAAATACAACAGTGTACGAACAAGAATATAAGAAGGTGACTCCGAAACCGCGAACGCTGAAGTGGTTTTACCTTGAGTTTCCACAACAGCAACTGCGCTGCTAACAATCAATCGGCCGACTATGCAAATCTTGAAATCTGCACAAAATGCACAGAAGAGTAGTATGAGTACACTGCAGCGGTGCCCAGTAAGTATCAAGACTATCCTCGGTGAAGTAGTGATGAGGACTAGTTAAGACACTCGCTGGTCTAATAATTAAACAGGTATATATGTATAAAATGACAGAATATGACATTTATCTAATGACTACGCAAGATAGTAAATAATAGAACAACTACGATGCGGAAGGAAGTAAGCAAACAACAACGGAACATCATAATAATACACACAAAAATGGACAGAAATACAAACCAAACCGGAAACCACAACACAATAAGAGCACTACTAACTCAGCACTGCATTAGTATGTCCACGTCAGGCCTTAGCCAATAAAACCCAATAAATTGGTCAAATCCTCGAGTGAAACTTTTCAGCCGCAAGTTTATATTGAAAGCTTTTTAAAAATATAATCATTTCAGTGTGAAAATTTCCTTTGAAATATACTTCCTCCAAAGATACATAAATATACTTTACAAAATGAAATCCTCAAACGGAATTCCTTTCAATAAAAGATTTTCAAATTTACCTTTCTAGTAAATGTTTTTCAAACATAATTTCCTCCAAGATAAAACACTTTGCAAACATAGTTTCCTTCAAGGTAAATGCCTTTCAACTTTACTTTTCAATAATTGTCCTTCAAACATAGTTTTCCTTCAATATAAAACAACCAGGATTCTATCCCGTAGCTCACAATTTAGTCATGCAATACAGGGGGAAAGCTCCCGAAATACGTCCGTAGTCCCAATTTAAATATGCAATGCAGTATAGGGGAAAGCTCCTGGAATACGTCCGTAGTCCCAATTTAAATATGCAATGCAGTACAGGAGGAAAGCTCCCAAAATACGTCTGTAGTCCCAATTTAAATATGCAATATAGCCAATAGAGAGAGCAGCCAGAACACGACAGAAACATCGTACATTGCCACAACAAGAACAAAAGCAACAAAAGACAGAAATGCCAAATGCGACCAGCAAATCAATACAAGAACTTAAATTACAAGAATGGTAAAACTCACTCATAAGAAGTAGCCACTGAAGGGAATTCCAAGAACAAAGAGAAACAGTGTAAGAAGGGGAAAACAAAGAAAATATAGCAACAATTTTCAATAATCAAGTTCACAACAAGAGAAACCAAATCATCCCGGCAAGGGAAAATAACTATAACCACTCTCGCTTAAACAGTTAGCTTCACAGAATAAAAGTTAGTTTGAAAAATGCTCAATAACATGCCACACGAAGGAGATACCATCAACGCGGATGATTATCAAGCTAAACCTAAATATCACTCAAGAGAATATCATATAATTCACAGTATACGACTCACCGGTTGACACCAACGTATAGATATCCCAATTACGACTAAACAATTGTAGGACGAGGTTATACTAATTCTAGTTAAGCAGACAATTTATGAAGGTAAATATAGCATGATAGTAGAAGATGTAGAATAGTCAGTTAATCCAATTAAGATCAAATAAACAACAAAGGAAACTAGAAGCAAGAAAATCTAAGTCAAGCAGGAAGAGATAAGACTAGAAACCAGAAACTCGGTCACAACAGTTATAACTTCATACACAGGAAATATAAGGTCATAAGAATCCTAAATGGACAATTTATTACAAATAAGTCCGAGTAAGCACTCGTCACCTCGCGTACGCTAACTACAATCAACATAAAAGACTCAAATCCGAAGGGGTAATTCCCTCACACAAGGTTAGGCAAGATACTTACCTCGATGGCGACAACCCGATACTCTAAAATGAACTTCTCGGGCAAAAAGACCTCTGGACGGCTCAAAATCAACCAAAACAACTTCAAAATACACATAAAACTTGTAAGGAACTATTTCGGATAATAAAGTTTCGATCTTTACAAAAATATAAAAATCGACCCAAAATTCGACCCCCAGGCCCGCACCTCGGAACCCGACAAATTTTACAAAATCCGATTACCCATTCCAATACGAGTTCAACCATACAAAATTTATCAAATTCCGATATCATTTGGTCCCTCAAATCATGATTTTTCAATTTAGAAAATTTTCTTTCAAAACCCACATTTTTCTCAATTCAAAATCGAAAATTAAATGATAAAAACAAGGACTAATTCATGAAATATATTTAATTCTAGTTGAAAAGCACTTACCCAATCGAATTTTGTGAAATACCCACCAAAAATCACCAAAAACCGAGCTCTAGAAGTCAAAATATGATAAAAATGGCTTAACCCTCGATTTTGAAGATTTATAATCTGCTGAGGTACTTAATGAATCGCGATCGTGAGAGGTTACATGCGATCGTGTAGAAGAAATATTTCTGGTGGCCAAAATGTGCTATGCGATTGCGTAAAGACTAATGCGATCACATAGAAGAAAATATGGCTACTGACCAAATTGCACTATGCGATCCCGAGGGTGTAGGTACGAACGCATTGAAGGAAAAACTGGGTGGGTCACAAAACACTATGCCATTGCAACTAAGCCTATGCGATCGTATAGAAGGAAAAACAACAGACAAAACAACAGTTTTATTTTTGAAGGAAATTAACCCGAAGCCCATACGAAACACACCAGATACCCCCGGGACCCCGTCTAAAAAGACAAAAAAGTCACATAACCTAACACGGACTCGCTCAAGGTCTCGAAACACATAAAACAACACCGAAACAACGAATCAAATAGAAAATCGAACTTATGAACTTTCAGATCATCAAATATCAAAACTCATGCCGAAACCTATCAATTCAAGCTGGAATGATGCAAAATTTTACAGACAAGTCATAAATAACACAACGAACCTACAACCACTCTTGAAATTTCATTCCGAGCCCGATATCAAAATTTCACCTATCGGCCGAAATCGCCGAAATTCTATATTTCCCCGAATTACCTCAAATTACTCTACGGACCTCCAAAACTAATTTCAGATGCGCGCCTAAGTCCAAAATTATCATATGAAGCTGTGGACATCACCCAAAACTCATTCGGATGCCGTTCACTCAAAAGTCAAACCTACGGTCAACTTTCATCACTTAAGCTTTAAAAATTGAAATTTTCCTTCCAATTCGACTCCGGATTATTCGGTAACTGAATCAAACCACACACACAGGTCGATATACACAATGTGAAGCTGTAACGACCCGACCGGTGGTTTTGCGTTATCGGACCCCGTTCCCCTAAATGAAACTTCCCATAGCGGTTTCTTATGATTTATGACTTGCAGGGACTGGTGGTCCGGGTTCAGAGGTGTTTAGAGTGTTATAGGAACAATTGGTTCCTTAAGGTTGGCCTTTAAGGCCAAGTTTGACTTCGGTCAACATTTTGGGTAAACAACCTCGGAATCAAATTTCGTCGGTTCCGGTAGCTTCGTGTGATGATTTTGGACCTGGGCATATGTTCGGAATGGGTTTCTGATGACCCGGGGGCATGTCGGCGCCCAATATTGAAATAAGAAGTTCCTATTTTGGTTTGGGAAATGTTTTTGTGTTATCGAGGTCCGAACGGAATTTCGAGATAGGGAATAGTTTCGTTATGTTAAATATGACTTGCCTGTAAAATTTGGTGTCATTCTGAGTTGTATAGGTCAGTTCGGCGCGTTGTTAGCGAAGTCTAGAAAACTTAAAGTTCCTAAGTTTGGTTCTTGGAGTTTAGAGGTGTAATTTTGAGTTTTAGAATTGTTTTGGGTGTTTCGAAGGCTCAAGCGAGTCTGTATTATGATTTGGGACTCGATGGTATATTCGGACTAGGGCTCGGGTGGGCCCAGGTGCCTCCCGGCACCTAACGAGGCTAAAACCAGCTAAAATAGATGCTGGTGCACCTGTTATGGTGTGACCGCAGGTGCGGTTTCCCAGTCGCAGGTGCGGGACTGCTTCTGCGGTCCCCAGCATCGCAGGTGCGACCCCAGGTGGTCTGGCCAATTCTCGCAGGTGCAGACAAAGTTCTGCAGGTGCGGTCTCCATTTCACAGGTGCGGGCCCAGACTCCCCAGTCCATTTCCGCAGGTGCGGGCCTTTGCTCGCAGGTGCAGGCCTTTGCTCGCAGGTGCGGGCCTTTGCTCGCAGGTGCGACCGCAGGTGCGGTCCTCGAACCGCAGGTGCGAAAACAGTGTCCAGACAGTGTGTTATTATACACGGGTCTTAACACATTTTCTCAGCATCTTCTTCTTCCTTGGGGCGATTTCCACCATTGTTGAGGGGCTATCGACCTGGTCATTTAAGGTAAGTAAAATATACTATAATCTTAGCTTCATGCATGGATTTCTAGCTTAATTAACTACCAAAATTAGTGAAAAATCAAGAATTGGGTAGTAACCTAGAGCTTGTGATAATTTGAGAATTTTCCCGTGAATTTGCTATGAAATCAAGTAAGAATCATATATTAATGATCCTTAGGCTTTGGGTGAGTGTTCCCTTCGAGAATTATTAGAATCCGAGCGTGCGGGCCCGGGGTTGGATTTTGGGAATTTCTCAAGAATGTTGAATTGTTGAAAAATTAGGATAATTTCCCTACTTTGAGCATGCATTGATATCATTATACTGTATTTGGCTAGTTTCAATTCCTCGGGTGTAGAGTTTGGAGATTTGGGTGCATCCTTTGTCCGAGGGGTAGATTCGACACGAGGTGAGTCTCCTTTCTAACTTTGTAAGGGGGAATTGTCCCCCTAAGTGATTTAAATGCTATATGTGATAATTTGTGTGGGGCTACGTACGTGCAAAGTGACGAGAGTCTGTACGTAACGACTATTACTATTATGTCCGGGTAGTTAGGCACACATCATTCCTTGTGTTTTATGACTTGCGGGGACTGGTGGTCCGGGTTCAGAGGTGTTTAGAGTGTTATAGGAACAATTGGTTCCTTAAGGTTGGCCTTTAAGGCCAAGTTTGACTTCGGTCAACATTTTGGGTAAACGACCTCGGAATCAAATTTTGTTGGTTCCGGTAGCTTCGTGTGATGATTTTGGACCTGGGCATATGTTCAGAATGGGTTTCTGATGACCCAGAGGCATTTCGGCGCCCAATATTGAAATAATAAGTTCCTATTTTGGTTTGGGACGTGTTTTTTTGTTATCGAGGTCCTAACGGAATTTCGAGATAGGGAATAGTTTCGTTATGTTAATTATGACTTGCCTGTAAAATTTGGTGTCATTCTGAGTTGTATAGGTCGGTTCGGCGCGTTGTTAGCGAAGTCTAGAAAACTTAAAGTTCCTAAGTTTGGTTCTTGGATTTTGGAGGTGTGTTTTGAGTTTTAGCATTGTTTTGGGTGTTCCGAAGGCTCAAGCGAGTCTGTATTATGATTTTGGACTCGTTGGTATATTTGGACTAGGGCTCGGGTGGGCCCAGGTGCCTCTCGGCACCTAACGAGGCTAAAACCAGCTAAAATAGCTGCTGATGCACCTGTTATGGTGTGACCGCAGGTGCGGGACCGCTTCTGTGGTCCCCAGCATCGCAGGTGCGACCCCAAGTGGTCTGGCCAATTCTCGCAGGTGCAGACAAAGTTTCGCAGGTGCGGTATCCATTTCACAGGTACGGGCCCAGGCTCCCCAGTCCATTTCCGCAGGTGCGGGCCTTTGCTCGCAGGTGCGACCGCAGGTGCGGTCCTCGAGCCGCAGGTGCGAAAACAGTGTCCAGACAGTGTGCTATTATACACGGGTCTTAACACATTTTCTCATCATCTTCTTCTTCTTTGGGGCGATTTCCACCATTGTTGAGGGGCTATCGACCTGGTCATTTAAGGTAAGTAAAATCTACTGTAATCTTAGCTTCATGCATGGATTTCTAGCTTAATTAACTACCTAAATTAGTGAAAAATCAAGAATTGGGTAGTAACCTAGAGCTTGTGATAATTTGAGAAATTTCCCGTGAATTTGCTATGAAATCAAGTAAGAATCATATATTAATGATCCTTAGGCTTTGGGTGAGTGTTCCCTTCGAGAATTATTGGAATCCAAGCGTGCGGGCCCGGGGTTGGATTTTGGGAATTTCTCAAGAATGTTGAATTGTTGAAAAATTAGGATAATTTCCCTACTTTGAGCATGCATTGATGTCATTATACTGTATTTGGCTAGTTGCGAGTCATCGGGGGTAGAGTTCGTAGATTCGGGCGCATCCTTTGTCCGAGGAGTAGATTCGACACGAGGTGAGTCTCCTTTCTAACTTTGTAAGGGGGAATTGTCCCCCTAAGTGATTTAAATGCTATATGTGATAATTTGTGGGGGGCTACGTACGTGCAAAGTGACGAGAGTCTGTACGTAGCGACTATTACTATTATGTCCGGATAGTTAGGCACACATCATTCCTTGTGTTTTACTTGATATGAACTATATGCATGCTGAATTAACATTTCATGTTTCTTACGTTCCTGAAGTTATGAAATTTGAGAAAAACTTGTAAGAAATTGTTCGTGGAAAGGTATTCTCTTTTAAAAAGGAATAATGTATGTGTATGTGACCGCTTCACAATTTGTATTCCGCGAGCGGATTGTGATTTCCCCCACTCTTATGAGAGATTAAGAGATGCACTTTCGGGACGGGCCGATCGATCCGCAGCAGTGCACAGAGAGATTGAGAGACGCACTTTTGGGATGGGCCGATCGATCCTCGGCAGTGTGTAGAGAGATTGAGAGATGCACTTTTGGGACGGGCCGATCGATCCTCGGTAGTGCATAAATAGATTGAGAGACGCACTTTTGGTACAGGCCGTTTGATCCTCGGCAGTGCGTAGAGAGGTTGAGAGATGCACTTTTGGGACGGGCCGATCGATCTTCAGCAGTGCATAGAGAGGTTGAGAGGTGCATTTTTGGTACGGATCGTTCGATCCTTGGCAGTGCACGAGCGTGACTATCTTATGACTCCGACCGGTTGTCCTTACCCTGGATGCGTATGATTTATTTGTTATTAAATTTCATGAAATTGATCTGACAGAGATTTGGGAAAAGGTGAAGTGGTAATTGTTTTATTTATCCTCAGTATTCTTCCTGGATTTCAGTATCTTGCATATATACTTGTTGCTTTACTGTCCTTACATGCCTACTATTTTTATTACATTCTGTTTATAATATTGGACCTTAGTGAGTGTCATGTCGACCTCTCGTCACTACCTCTTCGAGGTTAGGCGGGATACTCACTGGGTACATATATATTTATGTACTCATGCTGCACTTCTGTACTTAATTGTACAGGTTCTGGGGCTGGTGTTTCTGGTTATCCGACCGGAGCTTGACATATATATTCTGGGCCTGACTCCATGGTGAGCTGCCTCCCTTGGCGATTCTCACCTGTGATATGGAGTTATCTTTTGTTTATTTCTGTCTACATCCTTTCAGATAGCAGTACAACTTGTATCATCTTTTGTATATTCTACTAGTTCGCCTATTGACTTGTGACACTAGTTCCTGGCACACACTTAGCAGGTTCTTATTTTGGGACTGTATATATATTGGATCACGTCATTTTGGTTGTATGTATCTAAACTGGAAAATGTTTCCGCTTTTATTTAGATGAGCTAAGTTTAAAACTTTGGGAAATATGTGGGATTGGTATGTTAATAAGAAAATTCTCACTAGTAAACAACTATTGGCTTGCCTGACTCCGGTGTTGGGCGCCATCACGACCCGTGTGGGATTTTGGGTCGTGAAAGAAGCTGTTCAAGACCTTATGCCACCGAACTAAGCTTAAATTCTCTAAACGACCGGTCGGGTCGTTACAAAATGTAAGATTAAGTACGTGACAAAAGACAAAAAGTAGCTAGTAAATGCAAAAAAGATAAGAATCAAGTTTAAAATACAGCTTTTTCAAAAACTTCAGCAGAAGATGCTGAAGTTGTTGTAACGACCCGGGTCGTAGTGAGAAATGAGACACTTGGTCTCTTGGATTGGCTTTATAGTTGGAAAAGTCAACTGGGAGTTGACTTATAGGTAAACAACTTCAGAATGTGGATTTTATAGCTCGGATAGCTTCATTAGGTGATTTGGGACTTAGGAGGTGTGTTTGGTTTTCTGGTTTTTATGCAGCAGGTATTTCTTCTCTGTGATCGCGTGAGAGAAATCGCGATTGCGTAGCACAAGTTGAGGCAGGCAGGATTTTACTCTCTGCGATCGCATAAGGGTGTTCGTGATCGCAGAGTTTGGGCAGCTTAGTCACTGCGATCGCGTGGGTGACTTCATGTTCGCGTAGAGGAAGCTAGGTGTCAGGTGGTGAGCGTATCTCTACGCGGTCGTGTGAAGCCAACCGCGATCGCGTAGGTTTAATTGGTTGAGGTCCGCGATCGCGAGCAGGATCCTATGTTCGTGTAGAAGGAATTCTGGGGGCATGTTAGTTACTCTCTGCGATCGCGTACTTCTCATTAGAGAGCTCGGGAGAAGGTGGAAATTGAAGGGATTTTCAGTGGAGTTCTTGTGGTAAGTGTTCTTCAATCACTTTTGGCCTAATTTCATGAATTAGTCTTGATTTTTACCATGTAATTTGAGGAATCAAAGTGGAAATTAGGGGAAAATGGGAGGAAAATTTGGGAAATTCTTTTGATGATTCGAATGGGTATTTGAGGTCAGATTTTGGTAAATTTGATATGGGTAGACTCGTGGGAGGATAAGGATTCTAGTTTTGTAAATTTTATCAAATTAAGATACGTGGGCCCGGGGGTCGGGTTTGACCAATTTCGGGATTTTTGGGTAAATTTGGTAATTTTCGAATGGGTTTCATTCCTTGACATATTATAATGATATGAATCTGATTTTTGGTAGATTTGGAGCACTCGGAGGCCCAGTCTAGAAGCAAAGGAATTGAGGGCTAGGCTTTTAGCCGGTTTTGAGGTAAGTAACATTTCCAAACTTAGTTCTGAGGGTTCGAAACCCCTAACTACTTGTTATGTGATTATAATTGGTGACGCACATGCCAAGTGACGAGCGTGCGGGTGTGCACTGTGAGACTTGTGAACTGGCTCATCCCATGGCACCGCTTAGTGATTATTCCCTGATGATATATGTGCTTCTCTTAAACTGGTAATTGTGAACATGTTAGAAATCCTGTTAAGTATAAATGCTAGGCTTCACGCCGAAAATGCTAAGACACGAGTGGCCGTATATTACTGTCTCATTTTGTGATTTAATTGATTCCATATACTCAGTCTTGTTATAACATATCACTTTATACCTCAGTCTCAGTATTGTTAATTATATGCGTACTTATCATTGTTTCGGGCTGATGGAGGCATCTATGACCAATGTGAGTGAGACTGGAGAGTAATGACTGAGTGAGGCTGAGAGCCTGTTATTGAGACAGTTATGAGATCGGATTTCACACGTAGCGATACTTAAATCATGCCTTTGTTGACTTGATATAGTGCTTGGGCCACTAGGGCCCCTCCGGAGTCTTTACACCCCCAGTGAGTGCATTGATGATGAGGGATGGATTTTCCCTCGGCATGGATCTTGTCCGAAGCTGATGTTATGTGAGGGATGGATCTTCCCTGGACATGGATCTTGTCCGAAGCTAATGTTACGAGGGAAGGATCGTCCCTAGACATGGATTTTGTTCGAGTGTTGTATTCCGGAGAGGGATCTTCTCTGTGGGGCTGGACTGGCCTTTTTCCTCAGTACGGAGTGACTACGGTCACCGGTGTTATGCATATTCCGGGATGGAACTTCCCTGGTCCTGGGAGCCATATATAGTACTGGGTGGACTTCTATGGGATAGTTATGAGCAGTATGTGCATTTTCACACTGTGACATGTTGGCATGTAGAACATATGGAGGTATATCTAGCATATTCTGTTGTTATTTTCTGATAAACTGTGAACATGCCTAAATTTTGTACGCTGATGATTTAATTATTGAGGTTTATACCGTCACTACCTCTCAGCCTATAGTTTGGGTTCGTTACTTTTGAGTTGGTGTACTCACATTACCCCCTGCACCTTGTGTGCAGATCTAGGTACACCGGGAACCGGTAGTGGATATTGAGCAGCTGTCAGAGTTTCATTGGAGTTGTTGAGGTAGCAGCTGGCAATCGCGACCTCGTCTTCTCTTTCTTATTCTACCTGTTGCTATTATTTTAAGACTATGTTGTCTATTTCTTCATTTCTTTATCTTATGATATAGCATCTCATGACTGAGTGACACCGGATCCGGGGTTGGAGATTTTAAATTTTGTTCAGATATTATTTCAAAACTTTAGATTATTAGTATTATCAATAATTTCGTTTTAAAATTGTATTTTTACTGGAAATTGATTTTAGCTTAGATAAAATGGGCAGCTTGCCTGGTTCTGCGACAGGAACCAGCACGACTCTGAAATCAGGTCGTGACAGTTGTTTATTTTATTTGTAAAAACTTCAGCACTCAATAAGCTGAAGTTTTGTCCTGGATTAATTAGTTTTGTCATGAGCTGTAACGACCCGATCGGTCATTTTGCGTAATCGAACCCCGTTCCCCTAAATGAAACTTCCCATAGTGGATTTTTATGATTTATGACTTGCGGGGACTGGTGGTCCGGGGTTCGGAGGTGTTTAGAATGCTATAGGAGCAATTGGTTCCTTAAGGTTGGCCTTTAAGGCCAAGTTTGACTTCAGTCAATATTTTGGGTAAACGACCTCGCAATCGAGTTTCGTCGGTTCTGATAGCTTCGTGCGATGAATTCGGACCTGGGAGTAAGTTCGGAATGGGTTTCTGATGAACCGGGAGCATTTAGACGCCCAATATTGAAATAAGAAGTTCCTTAAGTTCCAATTGTGGTTTGGGACATGTTTTTGTGTTATTGAGGTCCGAACGGAATTCCGAGACCGGGAATAGTTCTGTTATGTCATTTATAACTTGCCTGCAAAATTTGTGTCATTCCGAGTAGTATTGGTCGGTTCGGCGAGTTGTTAGCAAAGTCTAGAAAACATAAAGTTCCTAAGTTTGGTTCTTAGGGTTTTGAGATGTGATTTTGAGTTTTAGCGTTGTTGTGGGTATTCTGAAGGCTCGAGCGAGTCCGTATTAGGATTTGGGACTTGTTGGTATATTTGGACAGGGGCTCGGGTGGGCGCAAGTGCCTCCCGGACACCACACGAGGCTAAAAACCAACTGAAATAGATGCTGGTGCACCTATTCTGGTGTGACCGCAGGTGCGGTTGACCAGTCGCAGGTGCGGGACAGCTCCTACGGTCCCAGCCTTGCAGGTGCGACCCCTAGTGGTCTGGCCAATTCTCGCAGGTGCGGATAAAGTTTTGCATGAGCGGAGCCACAGGTGCGGTCTCCACTCCGCAGGTGCGGGCCCAATCTCCCCAGTCCATTTCCGTATGTGCGAGCCTTTGCTCGTAGGTGCGTTCCTCGATCCGCAGGTGCGGAAACATTGTTCAGACAGTGTGTTTGCATACACGTGTTTTAATTCATTTTTCTCCTCTTCTTCTTCTTCCTTTGGGCGATTTCCACCATTTTAGAGGGGCAAACGACCTGGTTATTGAAGGTAAGTAAATTCTACTATAATATTAGCTTCATGCATGGATTACTAACTTAAGTAACTACCTAAATTAGTGAAAAATCAAGAATTGGGTAGTAACCTAGGGCTTTCGATAATTTGAGAATTTACCCGTGAATTTGCTATGAAATCAAGTAAAAATCGTATATTAATGATCCTTAGACTTTGGTGTGTGTTTCCTTCGAGAATTATTGGAATCCGAGCATGCGGGCCCGGGGTCGAATTTTAGATTTTCCTCAAGAATGGTGAATGTGGCTAAGTAATAGGAGAATTCCATGCTTTGAATATAAATTAATGTATTTTTATAACTTTTGGCTAGTTTCAAGTCCTCGGATGTAAAGCTCGGAGTTTCGGGCGCGTTCTCGGTCCGGGGAGTAAATTCAACGCAAGGTGAGTCTCCTTTCTAACCTTGTAAGGGGGAAATTGTCCCCCTAGGTGATTTAAATGCTATATGTGATAATTTGTGGGGGCTACGTACATACAAAGTGACGAGAGTCTATACGTAGCGACTATTACTATTATGTCCAGGTAGCTAGGCCCACATCATGCCTTGTGTTTTACTTGATATAAACTATATGCTTAATGAATTAATGTTACATGTTGCTTATTTCCCCAAAGTTAAGGAATTTGAGAGAAACTTGAAAGAAATTGTTCACTGAAAAGTATTCTGTTTTAAAAGGAATAATGTGTGTGTATGTGACGGCTTCGCAATTTAAAATCCGCGAGCGGAGTGTGATTTCCCCCACTCCTATGGGAACGGGCCGTACGCCACGGCGGATTGAGAGATGCCCTTTTGGTACGGGGCATTCGATCTTGGTAGTGCATAGAGAGGACTGAGAGATGCACTTTTGGTACGGGTCGTTCGATCCTCGGTAGTGCACGTACGTGACTATCTTATGACTCCGGCCGATTGTCCTTACCCTGCATGCGCATGATTTATTTGTTATCAAATTCATGGATATTGATCTGACAGATATTTGGGGAAAAAGTGAAGTGGTAATTGTTTTATTTATTCCCAGTATTCTTCCTGGATTTCAGTACCTTACATATATACTTGTTGCTTCACTGTCTTTAGATGACTACCGTTTCTATTATATTCTGTTAAATTACACTGTTGGAGCTTAGTGAGTGTCATGTCGACCTCTCGTCACTACCTCTTCGAGGTTAGGCGGGATACTCACTGGGTACATATATATTTATGTACTCATGATGCACTTCTGTACTTAATTGTACAGGTTCTGAGGCTGGTGCTTCTGATTATCCGACCGGAGCTTGACGTATATTCTAGACCTGACTCCACGATGAGCTGACTCCCTTGGCGTTTCTCAATAGTACTATGTAGTTATCTTTTGTTTATTTTTGTCTACTTCTTTCTGACAGCAGTACAATTAAAAGAGACAAACGTATTTGATACAACATTTACAAGAATTTAAAAAACAGACATCACTTAATTCACACAAAAATTTAAAAAATAGAAATCCAATTTTGTTTTCACTTATATTCTTTAAAAAAAAGAAAAATATTAGTTTTCATTTTCAAGTTATTCTCTATTCAAAAAATTCACACAGAGTCTGTTCATATTCTCCATAGTCACGTCCTAGTTGCTCTTCTGGAGTTTCATAACCGCTATCTTGTTTCCACTTTCCATGAGCCCAAGATTTGCAGCCAATTCTCTCCTGAATGTCAACACGTGACTTTGATCAAAATTGGAGACATCTTCTAGCTTCAACCGCATATCAATGAACTTAAGAGCAAATATACCACAATCAACACTACAAAAAAGAACATGAAAAAGAATTGAAGAATAGTTAACACAAGAAGAAAAAATCAGAAACATAAGATGCATCGTAAAACATATGCCAAACACGTACTTGTTATCCTGTAGGGGAGTGTTCATCCAATTAATTTTTAATTTTTTCCAAAGGATTTTCCCCATAACCTTTATTGTGTGTGGCAAAGTCCAAGCATTTGCGACAGTGTGGGATCAACCGAGCATAATTTTCCACATGTCTAACCGCACTGTCATATGCTGTATTGCTCAAGGAATCGTACACATATATAGTTTTATCTTTAAAGTGCAGAATTCCAAAAAAGTAGTACGTTGATGTCTGGCTCCCCTTTGGCTTAAGTCGAAATGGAAAGAATACTTTTTCGGCAGATGCCCATGTGATACCACATGAAAGGTCAATGCCTCTTACGTAATTGGCCACCTTTTCAGTAGTTGATTCATCAACAAACCAGGTAAACTCGGTAAGTTCCTCAATCTCCGCTTCATATTCTTGTTTATTATCCTCACATTCCTGTTTGTTGGTTGTCCTCTTTCTCTTTGATTTGCACTTTTTCTCTTCCATTTTTTTCTCCTCCATTCTCTTTTCCTTCCTTTTTCTAATTTTCTCCTTCTCTTCACCTGAAGGATGAACACTAGCCAACTTCGTCATATACTGATCAAAAAGTAAATTTGTTACTGCACATCTTGATTTTGGATAACTTAGAAGGTGATAGCAATATTTTTGCGCAAGAAATATACGCCCACTTCAATATGCTGCAATTGAATAACAAAAAAAAAATGCGAAATAAAAAACTTCAGCATGCATAAGTATGAAGTTTACAAAAAATGTATTACAAAACTACAAACTGCATGACAAAAACTTAAGCATATTCAGTTTGAAGTGTTAGGAAATAATCTTAAATATTTCAACATGTTTGATTTAAAAGTTGAGAAAAAAAACTAGAGACTACATGTTAAAAACTTCAACAAGTTTAGGCTGAAGTTTTAGAAAATAAACTAAACAACTTCAGCAGTTTTACTATGCATAAAAACTGAAATTTACCAAATTACAGGACAAAAGCTTTACTATAAAAATAAGCTGAAGTTTTGAAAAATACAGTTGAAAACCAATTCAAAAAAAAACTTAATAACTTACTTCATCTGAAAGATCAGATCTTGGATCCACAAGATCGATAAAGAATGACTTTGGAATATCAATTCCAGCTAATCTAAATGGCTTGGAATTATATTCATTGGCATCCTTCTTCAACAAGTCTGTAAATCTTTGCATCAATCCACTGTCATGATTAACACAATGAAAGGACACCTTCGTGTAGTCTTTCCCACTTTCCAATCTTGCCCCTTCGTTTTTGTTTAGGAATAATGTAAGGAGATTTCAACCAAATACTCTCCATGCGAATCTTTTTCCCTTTGTTATCTGGTTTTCTTTTTGCTTGCTCTTCCTGCTGTTCCGTCACAAGTAACTGTTGCGGTTCAACAGCAGGAGAAAAATCCACAGCCATGGTGGTAGATACTTGACCAACTCCATGTTGTTCATGATGTTGTTGTGTCTCTTCACCAACAACAACATCAGTAGAATTACCTTATGAACCAGTCTCTTGTGTACTACCCAGCGAAAATGAACATAAATTGAAGTTGGGGATATCACTAGTGTCACACAAAACATTAGGAGAACTCAACATCTTCCTTTTCTTAGGATTTGGAAGAAGTTCTGATGCATCAGATGAGATCTGCAAAAGAAAGAAAAATATATACATAAATACAACTGATACAAAACACATATTAGGAAAGAAAACACCTTGTAATCGAATTGCAGAAAATAAAGACCTGGTCTAAGTGTTGCGAAACAGATGGTGTTTGCATTCCAATGGATCCACTTCCATTACATTCAAATACGCCTATATCTTCATGCAAAATAAATAATACTGACTAAATTATATAAAATAATACAAACATACTTCACACCTGTGTGTGAGCCAACATGTGTGAATAGATGTATTTCTCCTTTTTCATATAGCCGAATAAGCCCAATTTCCTTTTGAGCTGCATTGAGTCTTTCTAAATAATCATCAAAAAACATAAAAAAGAAAATAAAGTATGTAAAATTTCAAACTATAAAAAATATACTTGGATCAAATGTAATAAATTCGTGATCTATAGAATACCTTGACGTTTGTTGTCACGACCCAAATTCCATTCTAGGTCGCAATGGCGCCCAACACCGAGTTAGGCAAGCCAACACTATTTATCAAGTGAGCCCCATCTTGTTTTATTAAGGACCTTTCCAACAATATCTTTATTTAAATTACTAAGCATATAAAAATACGAAGGCAATTTAGATTTGCAATGATAAAAGGAGTCAAGTTTAAATAATTACATCCCCAAAAGAATAATCCACCAAAGTGTGTGCCAGGAACTAGTGTTACAAGTATTTGGGCATCTAGTGGAATGAACAAAAGTATACATCTGCTATATTATATGAAATATAATAGACAGAATAAGTAAAAGAAAAGACTCCAACGCACTGCTGAACGGCATCAGGATAAGCAGCTCACTGTGGAATCTCTGCTCAGTATCAAGAATGCGCTTCGGACTGGTAACCAGATGCACCTACCTCAGAACCTATACAATTAACTACAGAAGCGTAGCATGAGTACATAAACATTATGTACCCAGTAAGTATCCAGTCTAACCTCGAAGAGGTAGTGACGAGGGGTCAACTTGACACTTACTAGGGCCAAACAATATACTTAAGCATGTGACTAAGCATGGATATCAAGGCTAAATAGCAGAAAATAACAGGAAGTAACAAGATTTTCCATAAATATAAATATACATAAATTCTTTTCATTTCAGTTGACAATTTGTGTTCTAGGGCTTTTTAAGCAATTCAAGTCACAGTAGTGCCAATAAAATAACATGCGCAGATAGTGTCGTGGGCACGACCCGATCCAACAAAATAATAAAATATGCACTGCCGGAGGGTCGAACGACGCGAACCATAGATGCATCTATTACCCCGCTCGCGAATCATACATGCGACGTGGTCAAATATAAATACACACATTCCAACAGTCAATCAAGCATTCACCGATGAACATTTATCTAAGGAAAAGTCAATCCTCTTTTCGCAATTTAAGAAAAATGAAGTTTAACTTATTTAGAAATTCATTTACTAATTTGATATTATTTAAGCAATTTAAATTTTCTAATAAGGTTATAAATATTTCAAGTATAGCATGATTTGGGTCCTAGACTACCCGGACTTAAGCACAATAGTAGCTACGTACAGACTCTCGTCACCTCATGCGTACGGAGCCCCCCCCCCCCTCCCCNATTCTAGCTATTAAAGTGATTATCCAACCCCAAAGGCAAGATTCCCAAAATTCACCCCGAGCCCACGTGCTCGGATTCCGGAAATTCTTGAGGGAAGTTGTTACCCATATCCTAAGGATCAATAATATATGATTTTTACTAGATTCCATAGCTAATTTTGTGGTTAAAACTTATTTTTATCAAAACCCTAGGTTTTACTCTAAACCCATATTTTTCACTAATCTTTATGTGTTAATCTACCCAAAAACCAAGTGTTAAACTCAAATTAAGTAGGAATGAGTTACCTCACAATGCTAAGTTGAAATCCCTCCTTTGGAAGCTCCTAAATTGCCCAAGGATGCAATAATTGACCTCAAATAAGCCTAAGTCCCGTTTTTAAAACACCTTACCTTTCGCACCTGCGACTTGTGGACCGCACCTGCAGCGTGTGGACCGCACCTGCGGTCTCGCTTCTGCGGACCATTGTCCGCATCTTCGGAAAGAGGAAAGGCTGTCAGGGATCGCACATGTGAAAGCGTGCCCGCACCTACGACACCACTTCTACGGAAAAGGGCTGCATCTGCGAAACCTGGGCATCTGCTCTATGGCCACATCTGTGAGGGATCGATCGCTTCTACGGTCTCGCACCTGCGGCTGGTCAACCGCAGGTGCGGTCGCACCAAAATTGGTGCACTAGCAGCTCATTTTGAGCTTGGACTCGCCTCGTGCGACGTCCGAATGGCATCCCTGGCTCCCGAGGCCCCATCCAAACATACCAACAAGTTCTAAAACATAAAACATACTTGATAGAACCTTCGGAACGCCTGAAACAACATTAAAATCAATAATCACACCCTAAAACGAATTGAATCAAACTTATGAACTGTAAGTTCTTAAATCTACTTCCAACACGCCGAAACATACTTATACTACTCAGAATGATACCAAATTTTAGATACAAGTCTTAAATGACATTACAGAACTATTCTCAATCTCAAAATTCCATTTTGACCTCGATATCATCAAAACACATTCCAAACCACAATTATAGGTCTTCAAGAATCAGATTTTGCTATTTGGCGTTGAAACACTCCCGGGTCATCCAAAACCCGTTCCAAACATACTCCCAAGTTCAAAATCATCATACGAACCTGTTGGAACCTTTAAATCCCGATTCTGACGTCCTTTACTCAAAATGTTGAATGAAGTCAAACTTGGCCTTTTAGGCCAACCTTAAGGAACCAAGTGTTCGAATTTCAACCCAAACTCTTCCAAATCCTGAACAAACCATCCCCGCAAGTCATAAATCAGTAAAATAAAGTATGTTAAGTCTTATTTAGGTGTATGGGGTTCTAGAAAGCAAAATGACCGGTCAGGTCGTTACATTTGTCTTCCAGTGTGATTTCACCAGGCTGCATGCCTTTGTCGAAATCAGCAGCTCCGGGTTCATTCAATTGTACAGCAACATCGAGGAGCATTGGAGTATTCTCTGGAAGGATTTTCTCAACTCTATCTTCATTCAATTTGGTATCATCAGAGAGTTTTTGAGTTGTATCAATTGAAGCACAACTATTTTCAACTTCCACTGCATATACATAAAGAGAGGGGACGGATCAATGACCTATATATATATATATATATAACATGGAAAAATTTTATACCTGTCGTGCAAATTTCCTATGTCTCTACATCTAAAATTTCCTTGCAAATAGCTATTGCATCTGCAAACCGATCGCCTTTCCCAATAGTGGCACACACATCACTCGATGTCAGTTCTTCAGTACCAACTGGTGCATGATCTCCATCGTAGAAAAAAAGGACTTCTATATAAATTAGCTTACCTTGACTTTTATCAAAATATCACCCACAATAACAAATCGCTCATCCCATTGAAGCTGCTCGACAACTTCCTTTGCAATCTTGCGTCTTTCTTCTTCTGCATGCTTTTTAACCTCCATCGTTACCCTCTAGTATAGAGACACAGAACAAAACTTCACGTATAAGAGAATGTTGAAGTTCAGCAAATACATAACACAACATCAGCTACTAGAATGTTGAAGTTCAACACAAACAGAACAAAAACTTCAGCTAAAACATGTTGTAGTTTTACAAAAACACAAAAACAAAAAAATTCAGCTCAAAACTTACAGAACATATTGTGTTGATTAATTCATTGGCAAACGCTGTTGTAGAACGGTTAGAACGACTCTGGCTACGAGGTGATTCGCCAATTACAGAAGTTTGATTTCTTTTGATCGACTCCGACTACATGGTGATTCACCAGTTGAAGGAACCACATTAAGTACCTTTGAACGAATCCGAATGCATGGTAATTGTTTAATTAAAGGCATTGAATTCAATTCCTCTTCTGTAGAAATTATATCCAATACCCTAAATGTCCGATATTTCTGTTTAATACAAAAAAAGTATATTATGAAAATAAAATAAAACTAGTACGTCAACATATTAACACAACTACAAAAATAAAAAAACATTCACTTACACCATGATTACTGAAGTAATCCTCATGAAGTTATTAAATTTAAGCTCTCCCACACACACATAACATAACATCCTGGGAACATGAGGGGCATCAAGGTACTCATCCTCTCTTAAATACTTCTCCCAAATATCTAGGAAGTGCTCATAGAATCAAACACATAACGGTAATGGAAATGTACCAACAGTATACTCAGTTGAATGATCTTTGTCCTGGTTGTCCAATGCATGTTTTATTTAGGTAATGAGCTTCTCATAAGACACATTACCCCAAGGATAATCAGCACAAGCCTTATAACCTTCAACAATAGCTGCATACTCCTCCAGCACAGTTGATTCATTCTTTTTTCCAAACGAAATAGACTTCACAACAAGAATTTCCATAAGTTTCACAGCATCTTCATCACTCTCACGTACGTGTTTGAAATTCACATCATCCTTTTGAATTTCATTCTGGGACATAAAATCTCGAATGTCCTTCAAGGTCACACCCTTAGACTTCCCAAATAGCGCTTCAGAATCTTGCTCTTTCGTTTACATGGTTTTTCAAAATTATGTTTTGTGATCCTCAAATCGCACATAATGTGAAAGTCTTCAAGGGTGAACGATACATCATGGACAAAAATCTTAAAACTAATGAAGTCTCGATCATTGGTGCCAACACAGTTGATTCATTCTTTTTTCCAACCAAAATAGACTCCACAATAAGAATTTCCATAAGTTTCACAGCATCTTCATCACTCTCACGTACGTGTTTGAAATTCACATCATTCTTTTGAATTTCATTCTGGGACATAAAATCTCGAATGTCCTTCAAGGTCACACCCTTAGACTTCCCAAAATAACGCTTTAGAATCTTTCTCTCTCGTTTACATGGCTTTTCAATAGTATGTGTTGTGATCCTCAAATTGCACATAATGTGAAAGTCTTCAAGGGTGAACGATACATCATGGCCAAAAATGTTGAAAATAATGGAGTCTCGTGTAACGACCTGATCGGTATGTCCGTGAGAATTGCCATGTTTCCCCTATTTCAGCCTTATCATGTGTTAATTAAACTAATTATCATGCGTTGGGTCGGTCGTTTCGGGTTCGGAGTGGTCGTGGTGAGAAATGAGACACTTAGTCTCTTAAGTTGGCCTTATGATTAGAAAAGTCAACCGGAAGTTGACTATTTGATAAACGACCTAGGAATACGAATTTTATGGCTCAGATAGTTTCATTAGGTGATTTAGGTCTTAGGACTGTGTTCGGAATGTGGTTTTGAGGTCCGGTGTAGAATTAAGCTTGAATTGGTGAAAGTTAGTTTTTGGCGATTTCTGATCGACAATGGAAAATAGGCTATCAGGGTCGGAATGGATATCCAGAAATTGGAGCAGGTTTGTAATGTCAGTTTGGATATGCATGCAAAATTTCAGGTCAATCAGACGTGTTTTGGATGGTTTCGGCATCTTTGGCGAAGTTTAGAAATTTCAAAGTTCATAGGCTTGAATTCGAGGTGAATTTAGTGTTTTGATGTTATTTTGGGTGTTCTGAGGGTGCGACTAAGTCCAAATGATCATTTATGACTTGTTGGTATTTTTGGTTGGGACCCCGAGGGGCTCGGGATTGATTTCGGATGGTTAACAGAGGTTTAAACTTGTAAATTTGCAGCAAAGCTGCTGCTAGTGCCATTTTACTAGTGTGACCGCACCTGCGGATGGGGAACCACAGGTGTGGGCCCGCAAAAGCGGAAAGGAATCTGCAGATGCAGAATTTGGGAAGCTCAATGAGGGACCGCAGATGCGGACGTGGGACCGCACCTGCAGAGTCGCAGGTGCGAAAATGGAGTCGAAGGTGCGGAATTTGGATTTTAAGTGATTTTTCACAGGTACGCACCTGGGACCGCAGGTGCGGGTCCGCACGTGCGATATTTTGGCCGCAGGTGCGGAAATCCCTGGGCAGAAAATATAAAAAGGATCCTTAGCGAATTTTGGTCTTCTTTTCACCATTTTCATACGAGTTTGAAGCTTTTGACGGGTTTTTGAAGAGGGAAATCGATAGTTCTTCATTGAGGTAAGGTTTTTGGACTATAAACTCGTTCATGTGTGATTAGAGTTCTAATTAAGGGTGAAAGTTTGGAAAAATCAGTGCTAAAAATGGGTAACTAGGGCTTGGGATTAGAGACCTTAAAATGGGAATTTGAGGGATCATTTGGAGTCCGATTTTGGTGTTCTTGATATGTATTGACTCATGGGAGGATGAAGATTCTTGTGGATTAAATTCGAATTCCGAGACATGTGCCCGGGGGTCGGGTTTTGCCAATTTCGGTATTTGTGCCTAATTTTGATAGTTTTCGTTGGGGTTCATCTCCCTAGCATATTTTGATGTTATTAACCTTATTTTGATAGACTCGAAGCATTTGGGAACCGATTCGAGAGGCAAGAGCATCGCGGAGTAGTTTTTGGGCAGTTTTGAGGTAAGTAACGATTGTAACTCTAAACATGAGGGTATGAAACCCCGGTATTTCGTATTGTTTTGATAAATTAGGTGAATCACATGCAAGGTGAAGAGCGTGTGGGTGTGCACCAATAGGGATTATAACTTGGTTTGTCCCGTGGCGACTATTAAGCCACGTGTTTGATTTTAAAATCATACAATATCCTGTATTTTAGAGGTTTATATTATATTTTGGGTTGTATGCCATGTTTGGGGTCTTGTGCACCTGTTTTGATCCTCAGGGGTATTTTTCCCACTATTCTTGACTGAAAAATTATGAACTCAATCATGTTTTATATCTGTTGTTGTTTATCATTGTTATTCCCCTGTTTTTGAAGACTGAGAGTTATCTTGGGCTGAGTCCCGTGAGTTGTGATGAGTTTGCCCGAGTGGCTTGTGAGGGTGACTGAGTGAGGCCGAGATCCGATTTTGTGAGGATAGTTATGGATCGGGCTGCACGGCGCAACAATGTATATATATTGGATCGGGCTGCATGCCGCAGCAATATACATATATGGATCGGGCTGCACGCCGCAGTGTGACGACCCAAAGAGTCATCACCTGTTTTCTTACCCATTCCATGCTTTCGAGGCCTTGGAAACCTCAATTAGGGTTGCCTCGATTTGCGTGCGCAGTTCGGGCGCGTAACCGGAAAGCTTAAATATGAAATTTTGTGAAATATGCTAAGTTTTGATATTAAAATGAATAAATTTGACTTCGGTCAATATTTTGGGTAAACGGACCCGGATCCATGATTTGACAGTCTCGGAGGGTCTGTAGGAAAATGTGGACTTGGGCGTATGCCCGAAATCGAATTCCAAGGTCCCAAGCCCGAGAAACAAATTTTTGAGTAAAATTATTTTCTCGAAATATTTAAGGAGATTGAAAATGAAATCTGATTAGAAAGTGATGGTATCGGGCCCGTATTTTGGTTCCGGCGCCCGGTACAGGTCTTATATATGGTTTAAGTCCTTTCTGTAAAGTTTGGTTGAAAACGGATCTCGTTTGACGTGTTTCGAACTTAAAATGGAAATTTTGAAGTTTTATGAAATTTGATAGAAATCATGGATTTTGAGGCTTAATTCGATGTATATGATGTTATTTTGGCGATTTGATCGCACGGATAAGTTCATAGGATGTTCTCGAGGTAGTGTGTATATTTGGTTTGGAGCCCCGAGGGCTCGAGTGAGTTTTGGATAGGCCACGGACTTCATTTTTCGATTTGGAATCTGCTGGTGTGGCTGATCTGCAGGCTTTGCATTTGCGAAGCCAGCATCGCAAATGCGAAGGTATAGCTGGGCAGGCATGATCGCAATTGCGACCAATATCATCGCAAATGTGAAGGTATACCTGGGCAGTCCTGATCGCAAATGCGAACAGATGTTCGCAAATGTGAAGCCCCCCCCCCCCTTCCTGCTCAGTTTTCGCAAATGCGAACCCCTGTTTGCATTTGCGAAGCCAACCAGTAGCCTGCACTGTACAAAACCGAGTTTTTAATCATATTTCATATTTTCTCAAAGTCAACACTCCTAGGCGATTTTTCCAAAGAACAAGACTCTTCCAAATCAGTTGTAAGTTGGTTTTCACTCATTTCTTTCAATCATTAACATCATTTAACATGTTTTCAACTTATAAATCAGGGATTTCTATGGATGAAATTGGGTGTTTAGGGTAGAACTTAGTTTTCGGGTTTTGGGGTGATGTTGTAGACTTCCGTATTATTTTGGGTTGTATGTGCCAATTGGCATTTATATACAGTCTTTCTTTTAGATTGCTCAGCTTTTTTTACTTAATTATTCCGCAAATTTTGTTGTTATTCCGCATTGCTAGGCTTACCTAGTTATAGGGACTGGGTGCCGTCACGACAGGTTCACGGAGGGCGAACTGGGATCGTGACAAGTTGGTATCAGAGCTCTAGGTTCATAGGAGTCACGGAACACAGGTCGGTTATTTAGAGTCTCGCTGATCGGTATGGAGATATCTGTACTTATCTACGAGAGGCTATGTAACTGTTTAGGAAGAAAATCTTCACTTCATTTATTTCCTTGTCGTGCAATATCTTTTGACATCAATTCTAAACCTCTGTTTTCTATTCTATCACAGATGGTGAGGACACGTGCTACTCGGGATGATCAGGCACCCGTGCCCCCTACAGCAGCCGCCAGAGGCAGGGACCGGGGTAGAGGATGAGGACGCGCACGTGGTGCAGCGAGAGCACCTGCGCGAGCTGCCGTTGAGGTACCACCAGCAGATCCAGCCGAGGTTCAGACACCTAAAACACCTACTGCCACTACTACACCAGCTCTTTAGGAGACATTAGCTCAGTTCATGTCCATGTATACCACTCTGGCTCAGGAAGGGTTGCTTCCCCTTGCTGTAGCCATATCTCAGGCCGAGGGAGGAGCACAGACTCCCGCCTCCCGCACTTCTGAGCAGCGAGTGCATGTGGAGCAGGTTCCAGAGGTCATTCATGTGCCGCCTATTGTGCTAGTTCATCCCGAGGAAGGGTCAGCTGCTTCAGAGGACGAGAAACGGAGACTTGAGAGGTTCAAGAAGTATGACCCTCTGGTATTCAGTGGACTAGCATCAGATGATGCCTTGGGATTTCTAGAGGAGTGTCACCGTATTCTTTGCACTATGGGCATAGTCGGATCTAGTGGGGTTTCCTTTACTACCTTCCAGCTTCGCAGAGCCGCCTATGATTGGTGGCGCACCTATGAGTTAGACAGTCCAGACGAGGCTTCTTCACTGACATGGACCCAGTTCTCCGATATGTTCCTGAGAGAGTTTGTGCCTCAGAGCCTCAGGGATGCATGGCGCGCAGAGTTTGAGCATTTGGGCCAGGGTGTTATGACAGTTTCAGAATATGCTATCTGTTACACCAAGTTGGCTAGGCATGCACCGGTTTTGGTTGCTACTGTCCGCGAGAGGGTTCGCCGGTTTATCGAGGGTCTTGTCCCACCCATCAGATCTAGCATGGCTCGAGAGTTGGAGATGGACATTCCTTATCAGCAGGTAGTGAGCATTTCTACGAGGATTGAGGGTATGCTCACTAGGGAGCGAGATGAGAGGGAGGCCAAGAGGTCTCGAGAGTGGGCCACTACTTTGGTGCCTGTACCCCAGCAGTAGGTCGTCATGGTAGGGGTTATATGGTCCGCCCAGTTCATTCAGCTCTTCCAGCAGCCAGCGGTACCCCAGCTCCAGCCAGGCCTCAGGAGCCTTATTATGCACCTCCAGTTTCTAGAGCGCCTCCTGCGCGGGGTGCTTTCAGAGGTTAGTCTAGCAGACCTGGCCCTAGCCAGTCATAGCCACCACGTCCTCCCAGAGCTTGTTTCGAGTGTGGAGATACACGCCATGTGGTTAGGGACTGCCCTAGACTTGGTAGGGGTGCATCTTCACAGACCTTTCAGCCACAGCGTACTCAGCAGAGTTCTCAGGCCATGATCACAGCTCCAACTACTACCCCACCTGCCCAGCCAGCTAGGGGCGGAGGTCGGGGAGGTAGAGGTCGCCCTCGAGGGGGAGGCCAGGCCAGATATTATGCTATTCCTGCTCGTACCGAGGCTGTTTCCTCTGATTCTGTCATCACATGTATTGTACTAGTTTGTCACAGAGATGCATCGGTTCTATTCGATCCCGGCTCCATTTACTCTTATGTGTCTTCTTATTTTGCTCCGCATTTGGGTATAGTCCGAGATTCTTTGGGTTCTCATGTTTATGTTTCTACTCCTGTGGGAGATTCTCTTGTTGTGGACCGCGTTTATCGGTCGTGTTTGGTTATTATTCATGGTTTTTAGACCAGTGCGGACTTATCATTACTCGATATGGTGGATTTTCATATTATCTTGAGCATGGACTGGTTGTCTCCATATTATGCTATTCTTGATTGTCACGCTAATATCGTGACGCTGGCTATGCCAGGTATTCCGCGTGTTGAGTGGAGTGGTACTTTATATCACACTCCCAGTAGTGTTATCTCTTTTCTTAGAGCTCGGCGTATGGTTGAGAAGGGGTGTGCCGCATATTTGGCTTATGTGAGAGATGTCAGTGTTGATACCCTTTTTGTTGATTCAGTTCCAGTGGTACGGGATTATCCCTATGTGTTTCCAGCTGATCTTCTGGGCATGTCGCCCGATAGAGACATTGATTTTGGCATTGATTTGTTGCCGGACACTCAGCCCATTTCCATTCCTCCTTACCGTATGGCTCCTCCTGAATTGAAGGAGTTGAAGGATCAGTTACAAGAATTGCTTGATAAGGGTTTTATTCAACCCAGCGTTTCACCTTGGGGTGCTCCTGTCTTGTTTGTGAAGAAAAATGATGGTTCTATGCGCATGTGTATTGATTATCGCCAGTTGAACAGGGTCACAGTGAAGAACCGTTATCCCTTGCCTCGTATTGATGATTTATTTGACCAGCTACAGGGCGCACAGGTATTTTATAAGATTGATTTGTGCTCAGGTTACCATCAATTGAAGATTCGGGAGTCGGATATACCGAAGACTACTTTCAGGACTCGGTATGGCCATTACGAGTTTCTAGTTATGTCATTCGGGCTGACTAATGCCCCCGCAGCATTTATGCATTTGATGCACAGTGTGTTCAAGCCATATCTCGACTCGTTCGTCATTTTTTTCATAGATGATATTCTTGTTTACTCCCGGAGTCGGGAAGATCATGAGCAGCACCTGCGGCAATGCTTCAGACATTGAGAGAGAAGAAGTTGTATTCAAAGTTCTCAAAATGAGAGTTTTGGTTGAGTTCTGTGGAATTCTTAGGTCACGTGGTATCGAGTGAGGGCATTCGAGTGGATCCGAAGAAGGTATAGGCCGTGCAGAGTTGGCCCAGGTCGTTCTCAGTTACAGAGATTCGCAGTTTCCTTGGCTTGGCAGGTTACTACCATTGTTTTGTGGAGGGATTTTCATCGATTGCAGCCCCTATGACTAGATTGACCCAGAAGGGTGCTCTATTTCAGTGGACAGAGGAGTGTGAGGCGAGCTTTCAGAAGCTCAAGACATATTTGACTACAGCCCCAATCTTTATATTGCCTACTGGCTCGGGGTCCTATACCTTTTATTGTGATGCCTCGTGAGTTGGCCTTGGAGCGGTGTTGATGCAGGATGGTAGGGTAATTTCCTACGTGTCCAGACAGTTTAAGATATATGAGAAGAATTACCATGTACATGACCTTGAGTTAGCTGCCATTGTTCATGCCTTGAAGATCTGGCGTCATTATTTGTACGGTGTGCCTTGTGAGATTTATACTGACCACCGGAGTTTGCAGCACATATTCAGGCAGAAGGATCTAAATTTGCGCCAGCGTAGATGGTTAGAGTTTTTAAAGGACTATGACATCACTATATTATACCACCCGGAGAAGGCCAATGTGGTGGCCGACGCCTTGAGTCACCGGGCGGAGAGTTTGAGGAGTTTGGCTTACCTTCCTGCAGCCGAGAGGCCTCTGGCCTTATATGTTCAGTCCTTGGCCAGTCAGTTCGTGAGATTGTATCTTTCTGAGCCTTGTCGGGTATTAGCTTGTGTGGTTTCTCGGTCTTCCTTATTCGATCGTATCAGGGAGCGGCCGTATGATGATCCTCATTTACTTGTCCTCAAGGACACGGTCCAGCACGGTGATGCCAGATATGTGACCATTGGAGATGACGGGGTATTGAGGATGCAGGGTTGGATTTGTTTTCCAAATATTGATGGGCTTCGGGAGTTGATTTTAGAAGAGGCCCATAGTTTGCGGTATTCCATCCATCCAGGTACTGCGAAGATGTATCAGGATTTGAGGCAACACTATTGGTGGCGAATAATGAAGAAGGATATAGCAGAGTTTGTACCCAAGTGCCTCAACTGCCAGCATGTCAAATGTGAGCATCAGAGACCGCGAGGGTTACTTCAGCAGATTGAGCTTCCAAAGTGGAAGTGGGAGCGGATCACCCTGGACTTTGTGGTTGGACTTCCTCGGACTTTGAGGAAGCATGATGCTATTTGGGTGATTGTGAATCGGCTGACCAAATCAGCGCATTTCATTCCGGTTTTGACTACTTATTCATCGAAGCGGTTGGCGGAGATTTATATTTGGGAGATCGTTCGTCTGCATGGTATTCCAATTTCTATTATTTCAAACAGAGGTACTGAGTTCACTTCACGGTTCTGGAGAGCCCTTCAGCAGGAGTTAGGTACCAGGCTGGAGTTCAGCACAGCATTTCACCCCCAGACGGACGGGCAGTCCGAGCGCATTATTCAGATTCTCGAGGATATGCTCTGTGTGTGTGTGATTGAGTTTGGAGGGTCTTGGGATCAGTTCTTGCCAATGGCAGAGTTTGCTTACAACAACAGTTATCAATCCAGCATTCAGATGGCGCCGTATGAGGCTTTATATGGTAGGAGGTGCAGATCTCTGGTGGGTTGGTTTGAGCCGGTGAGGCCAGGCTATTGGGAACACAGCTGGTTCAGGATGCATTGGAAAAGGTCAAGGTGATTCAGGATAGACTCCGTACAGCCCAGTTCAGACAGAAGAGTTACGCTGACCGGAAGGTTCGTGATGTTTCATATATGGTCGGAGAGCAGGTTCTACTTTGGGTTTCGCCTATGAAGGGCGTTATGAGATTTAGGAAGAAAGGGAAGTTGAGTCCGAGGTTTATTGGCCCTTTTGAGATATTGAGGCGTGTTGGGGAGGTTGCTTATAAACTTTCCTTACTTCCCAGCTTGGCAGGAGTTCATCCGGTATTTCATGTTTCGATGCTCCGGAGGTATCACAGTGTCCCGTCGCACGTGTTGGATTTTAGTTCAGTCCAGTTGGACAAGGACTTATCTTATGAGGAGGAACCAGTAGCTATTCTAGACCGGTAGATTCGTCAATTGAGATCCAAGATTTTCCCTTCTGTTCTTGTTCAGTGGAGAGGTCAGCCTCCTGAGGCATCAACCTGGGACTCCGAGTCCGATATGCGCAGCCGTCACCCTCATCTATTCCCCGACTCAGTTACTTCCTTCTTTTGTCCGTTCGAGGATGAACGATTGTTTTAGAGGTGGAGAATGTGACGACCCAAAGGGTCATCACCTATTTTCTTACTCATTCCGTGCTTCCGAGGCCTTGGGAACCTTAATTAGGATTGCCTCGATTTGCGTGCACAGTTCGAGCGCGTAGTTGAAAAGATTAAATATGAAATTTTTTGAAAAATACTAAGTTTTGATATTAAAATGAATAAATTTGACTTCGGTCAATATTTTGGGTAAACGGACCCGGACCCGTGATTTGACGGTCCCGGAGGGTCCGTAGGAAAATATGGGACTTGGGCGTATGCCCAGAATCAAATTTCGAGGTCCCAAGCCCTAGAAATGAATTATTGACCTTATTTTGATGGACTCGGAGCATTTGGGAACCGATTCGAGGGGCAAGAGCATCGCGGAGTAGTTTTTGGGCTGTTTTGAGGTAAGTAACGATTGTAACTCTAAACCTGAGGGTATGAAACCCCGGTATTTTGTATTGTTTTGATAAATGAGGTGACGCACATGCTAGGTGACGAGCGTGTGGGCGTGCACCAATAGGGATTATAACTTGGTCCATCCCGTGGCGGCTATTAAGTCGCGTGTTTGATTTTAAAATCATAAGATATCCTGTATTTTAGAGGTTTATATTATATTATGGGTTATATGCCATGTTTGGGGCCTTGTGCCGACCTGTTTTGATCCTCAGGGGTATTTTTCCCACTATTCTTGATAGAAAAATTATGAACTCAGTCATGTTTTATATCTGTTGACGTTTATCACTATTATTCCCCTATTTTTGAATAATAAGAGTTATCTTGGGCTGAGTCTCGTGAGTTGTGATGAGTTTGCCCGAGTGGCTGGTGAGGGTGACTGAGTGAGGCTGAGAGCCGAGTTTGTGAGGATAGTTATGGATCGGGCTGCACGGCGCAACAATGTATATATATATTGGATCGGGTTGCACGCCGCAGCAATATACATATATGGATTGGGCTGCATGCCGCAACAATATAGTGCTTGGGTTGAATGAGCCCCTCCGGAGTCTGCACACCCACAGTGAGCGCAACCGACTATTATATGGATCGGGTTGCATGCTGCAACAATTGTGTGTATTTATGGTACCTGTTGAGTGAGAATGATGAGTGTGAGCTTGGACCGTGCTAGTGGAGTCACGAGTGACTGAGAGACCCTATCCATGAGTGATATTGTGCCAGAGAGGCTATAAATTGTGAGATTATTGCTTTTTACTCATTTTATACCGAGCCTCCTTAATAAACATGGATTTAATGTTTTATGCAAGTTTAAATGGGGAAAACTTGAGTTTTAAAGTATTTGGAAAACAATGTGGACTTTTGATTTACTTTATTTGTGTTCATTGGCATCTATTTTTTTATGAAATTATAATCTTAAATGCTCGTTACTGCACTCAAGTTTTTAGTTACTTCGGTTACTTACTGAGTTGGCGTACTCATGTTACTTCCTACACCTCTTTGTGCAGATCCAGGTACCGGGCCATCTCGCTAGTTAATTTTCTCATGTGTTTAGTAGTTGATCTAGGATCGAGGTAGCTGCTCAGCCTCCACAGCTTACCTTCCTTCCTTTCCTACTTCATAGACTTGTTTTACTTTTGGACATGTATTAGTAGCAAGGTCACATTTTGATACCTTGTATTCCCTGTATTAGATGCTCATGATAGTTGACCCCAGAGGTCTGGGTTGGTATTAGTTTCTGATCGTTCTTGGATTACTATTCTTGCTGAACTTGTCTTAAAAGGGGAATTTTGTTAAAATTTGAGACTATATTTCTATAAAACAGAAAATGTTTATTTTATTATGTTAGAGGGCTAGCCTAGTTTCACGATAGTCGCCATCATGGACCATACTGATTTGGGGTCGTGACAAGTTGGTATCAGAGCACTAGGTTACATTGGACTCAACGGTCATGAGTAGGTTTAGAAGAGTCTTGCGGATCGGGGCGGAGATGTCTGTACTTATCTTCGAGAGGCTACAGAACCCTTAGGAAAAATCTCACATTCTTGAATTCTTGTCATGCGAATCCATTTTATTCAGCCAAAAGCGTAATTCTTTGAATTCCTTTCATGTATTCGAATGCGCACGTGAGCCCTTGGTATCAGTTGTGCATCAGCTGCTTGTGACTTTCATGGATGAGATGTGATTTTTAGCATGTTGATAATGGGCCAGTCGGGAGGACTTGAGGCCGGATTTTGTCTGTGGCTTGAGTGCTGAGATTTCGTTTGTGTGAGTACATGTGTTTGGGGGGAATTATATGTCCGTTTGTGCCCTTATTGATGGGACTTTGTGACTATATGACTACATGGTGAGTTTGATCTGATGGTTAGGTGTGTTCAGGTTGTTTGATTACAACAAAAGGAATTGGCGGGAGATGTAGCAAGAACCATTGAGTATTTGACTTCTGTCTGGAGATGGCATATTGCCTTGAGTTGTGAGTGTATTAGAGGACCTCTCGTGTTGTTTAGATATGGAGTGAAGCAGATCCTTCTGTTGTGTGATGAGTTCCTGGTGATGTCTTTTGGGTTGATCAATGCCCCAGTAGCGTTCATGTATTTGATTGACGGTGTATCCAGTCTTGTTATAAATCCTTTGTTATTGTGTTCATTGATGGCATCCTGGCGCACTCACGTAGCCAGGGGTAGCATACTCAGCATTTGAGCATGGTATTATAAGGATTTAGGGAAGAGAAGCTTTGTGCAAAGTTCTCCAAGTGTGAATTTTTGGCTCAGTTCAATAGCATTCTTGGGGCACGTGGTGTCCAGTGAAGGTATTCAAGTGGTCGAACGAGTGTGAGTAGAGCTTCCAGAAGCTCAAGATTTCCTTGACCATAGCTCTGGTGTTAGTTCTGCCATCAGCTTCAGGTTCTTATACTGCATAAATTGATGCCTCGAAGATAGGCATTGGTTGTGTTTTAATGCAAGAAGGTATAGTGATTGCGTGATAGCTATAATTTTTTGAAGTGTATAGAGAGAGATCATTTTGAGGTTAAGCAGGTCGGGGTATCTCCTGCGGGTTTTTCAGAGGTGTGTGACCCTTATGTTGATCTGTGGTAAGTTCTCTTCTACCAGTAAATGATGTATATTGTAATTGAGTTTAGGTCGCTTGTGGGAGTTGGCATGACCATTACAATGGTGGATGCGATATTCGCATACGATTTGAGGTTTAGATGGTTTGGGTCATATGAGCTTATGAAGGATTTAGTTGAATCTCACCACAGTATGGTGGTAGTGATAGGGTATGGGCATCGTGAGTTATTGTTTTTCTGGATATTTGGCTTTGAGCCAAGTGGGGGAGTCCGCTAATGATAAGTTGATTACACGATTATGTGTTGTATTGGTGTCGGTTCGAGGTATATTGGTGAATCAGTTATGACCTGCAGAGGTGGAGTCTAGGAATGACTCGAGTAATGGAAATTCTTCGATACAGGTTGTAATGTACTGTACGGGTAAGTGGACTTTATTGAATGATTGAGTTGTAAATGTAAAAAGTGTAGTGTGTGCAGTGTATGAGTTTCTTGTTGCTTCAAATGTGTGGATCACTTTCCTAGTATGTAGTTTGCAAACGGGGTCAGGTCGTTCTATCTGCTTGGGTAGTGTAATTGAAATTGCATAGAGTGAATGACGTTCGAGAATGGTGCTGACGTATTCAAGGTTATATGTAGCGATTGAGGATCTGCAAGGTGTGAATCGGGATAGAACTGAGATTTACGTGGAGGTGTCAAGTCTTGTGGTGTATTTACATTATCATGGATTTTATCCATCAGTATCAGGAGTCTATTCCGTGTAAGTAATGACTTTAAATTCGCAGGAAGTCTATTCCGTGTAAGTATTTCTAATGTGGTGCATTTGGGAATATTTGAGGGAGTATTTAGTGGCTTATGAGCCTTAGATGGTACATTTTATGCTCGGGTTCCGTGTGGTAAGTTTGGCTTGAGAATTACGGTATTATGGCAAGAAGAAGTATCAATTCGAAGGTAGGTCAGAAAGAACCTGGATAAATAGGACAGCTTGGTAGTTGGTCGGATCGGCATGATAAGGGATATGATTAGTTCTTTGGGTGTTTATTAGGTAATGAATTGTCACAGATGTTTCTTAGCAATGCTCTTGGGTCTTGGTGACCTGCGTAGCTTGGTTGAGTTAGAAGGATTCAGTCCTGACGATCTGGTGTGGTAAAAATGGGATTCAGATAGTCCCTGATGGTTCCAACCATGGTTAGAGATGTGTATTTTCGGCCAGCGTGAGGAGCATGTGACGTATAGTAATTTTTCTTCTAGATGGGATCAAATGTAGTCTGGGCTAATTGGGTGCGTAGTTGTTGTGGCTCGAAAAGGATCATGAATTTCTTGTACTTATCCCAGGATGGCATAGCGTATGCGATATGTGGTGTAGAGTTGAGATTTACATATGTGAGATCCCGGTTCAGTTCCGATAGGAAGGTCAAATTCTCAAGTAGCATTGGCGGTTTCAGATGACTAGGTAGATGATATCACCAATTGGGTGGCTGATGAAGGTATAGATTTCAGAGAAGTCAATGTGTGGGGTTGAGTGTGCTTCACCAGTATTGTGACGCTCTCTTGTTGGATCGACTGTGGATATTCAAAGCTGCTTGGTGTCACAGAGGAAGTATGGGGGTATCCCTCGTGGAATGATTGAGTATTAGAGACATGTTATATATTCGAGTGGTGGAGTTGGGATCGGATATGGTAATTAGTGCACTTCATGGATTTCGAGACTAGGAGTTTTCATAAAAAATTATTTTGTGGTTGTGGACTATGAGGAGGCGAGAAAAGCTAGTCAGGTGTTAGTATATGACATGATTCAGTCATTATGAACATTTGGAAAGTTATCTACCTGTTGTGGATGACCAGAGTTGATTTAGAGTTATTGGTAGGCCAGTATGGGTGTGTGTTCTACACTGAGTCGGAATTGTTGACTCCAAATTGCTATTGTTGAGGGATGTACCATGGTCTGTCATTGAGTTTATTCATATTCTGGGGTGATCTATGAGATACCCTTCAAGATTGTGAGGAGTGGTGATTGTTGGATATAGGCACATATAGTGCGGTTCTAATTGGGCTTTATAGCTAGATTGGAGTAAGGTAAGTAATTGGGTGTTGCGAGATTGTGACGTATTGGTTATGTTATTTCAGGTTTGTGTGGCATGATATCGTCTGATTTTCCCCGTGGTTATGGAAATGCACTTTTAGTACTTGATGTCGAATTGCACATGGTTATCGATTTTGAGCAAGGCTTGAAGTATTTCATGTGGACCAGCATTTGGATGGGATTACACATTGTAGCTGAGTTATGTAGATGTATGATCGTTAATGCCAGATTCGTGTGTTCTGAATTTTACGGTGTGTGCCAGGCTTTTAGCATGGTGTTGTGATGGTAATTGTTAATGGCAGGATAGTCCCCTCATGTGAATATTCTTTATTTTATGATTTGAGCTCTTGGGATGTGGTTATTGAGTGCACAAGTTATGGCTCTGGATGGTATTGATGCTGATCGGACGAATGATTTCTAGTTTCTACGTGTTTCTTTCATCATCGGAACCATATGAAAGTTTTAAAGCGAGACCTTTCTTGATAAGAGGTTATTTACTGGTATTGGGTTGTTTGAGTATCTATTTTGGTTAGGAGTTATCGCTATGAGTGTTTGAGTCATGCGGTATATTATGTGATTACATTTGGGGTTACGTATATGGCTTGATTCAGTGTGTTCAGACTATTTCAGCTTATAGTTGTGGAATTTTGATCTCATAAATTATTTCAGAAGTGGAAATTCGGTTCAAGGATGGATTTTGAAATTTCAGCTATGTTGTGCTATTGGACCTACATGGGATAGGGTGACGTGGGATCACCCCGGGCATGTGCATGGTAAGTTACAATGCAAATTTTGGTGGTGTTTGGAATAGCTTTAGGCACGTTCGAGGACGAACGTATGCTTAAGTGGGGGAGAATGTAACGACCCGGTGTCGTTCCGTGAGAATTTCCCCATTTCCCATGTTTCAGCCTTATCATATGTTAATTAACCTAATTATGATGTGTTTGGTCGGTTGGTTCGGGTTCGGAGTGGTCGTGGTGAAATAGGAGACACTTAATCTCTTAAGTTGGCCTTATGGTTAGAAAAGTCAACCGGAAGTTGACTATTTGGTAAACGACCTCGGAATGTGGATTTTATTGCTCGGATAGTTTCGTAAGTGATTTGGGACTTAGGAGTGTGTTCGGAATGGGGTTTTGAGGTCTGGTGTAGAATTAAGCTTGAATTGGCGAAAGTTGGTTGTTGGCGATTTCCGGTCGGCAGTGGAAAATAGGCTATTGGGGTCGGAATAGAATTCCAGAAGTTGGAGCAGGTTCGTAATGTCAATTTGGATATCCGTGCAAAATTTGAGGTCAATCGGACGTGTTTTGGATGGTTTCGGCATCTTTGGCGAAGTTTAGAAGTTTCAAAGTTCATAGCTTGAATTTGAGGTGAATTTAGTGTTTTGGTGTTATTTTGGGTGTTCCGAGGATGCGACTAAGTCCGGATGATAATTTATGACTTGTTGGTATTTTTGGTTGGGGCCCCGAAGGGCTCGGGATTGATTTCGGATGGTTAACGGAGGTTTGAACTTGTAAATTTGCAGCAAAGCTGGTGCTAGTGCCATTTTACTAGTGTGACCGCACCTGCGGATGGGGAACTGCAGGTGCGGGCCTGCAGAAGCGGAAAGGAATTCGCAGATGCGGAATTTGGACAGCTCAGTGAGGGACCACAGATGCAGACGTGGGATCGCACCTGCGAAGTCGCAGGTGCGAAATTTGGACTTTAAGTGATTTTTCGCAGGTGCGCACCTGGGACCGCAGGTGCGCACCTGGGACCACAGGTGCGGGTTTGCACGTGCGAGATTCTGGCCGCAGGTGCGTAAATACCTGGGCAGAAAATATAAAAAGGGACCTTAGAGAATTTTGGTCTTCTTTTCACCTTTTTCATACGGGTTTGAAACTATTGAAGGGTTTTTGAAGAGGGAAATCGATAGTTCTTCATTGAGGCAAGGTTTTTGGACTCTAAACTCGTTTATGTGTGATTAAAGGTCTAATTAGTGGTGAAAATTGAGAAAAATCAGTGCTAAAAATGGGTAACTAGGGCTTGGGATTAGAGACCTTAAAATGGGAATTTGAGGGGCCATTTGGAGTTCGATTTTGGTGCTCTTGATATGTATAGACTCGTGGAAGGATGATAATTCTTGTGGTGTAAATTTTATCGAATTCCGAGACGTGTGTCCGGGGGTCGGGTTTGGCCAATTTCGGGATTTGTGCCTAATTTTGATTGTTTTTTATTGGGGTTCGTCACCCTAGTATATTTTGATGTTATTAACCTGATTTTGATAGACTCGGAGCATTTGGGAGCCGATTTGAGGGGCAAGATCACCGCGGAGTAGTTTTTGGGCTGTTTTTAGGTAAGTAACGATTGTAACTCTAAACCTGAGGGTATGAAACCCCGATATTTCGTATTGTTTTGATAAATGAGGTGACGCACATGCTAGGTGACGAGCATGTGGGCGTGCACCAATAAGGATTGTGACTTGGTCCGTCCCGTGGCGACTATTAAGCCGCGTGTTTGATTTTAAAATCATATGATATCCTATATTTTAGAGGTTTATATTATATTATGGGATGTATGACATGTTTGGGGCCTTGTGCTGACCTGTTTTGACCCTCAGGGGTATTTTTCCCACTATTCTTGATAGAAAAATTATGAACTCGGTCATTCTTTACATATGTTGTTGTTTATCACTATTACTCCCCAGTTTTTGAATACTGAGAGTTATCTTGGGTTGAGTCCCGTGAGTTGTGATGAGTTTGCCTGAGTGGCTTGTGAGGGTGACTGAGTGAGGCCGAGAGTCAAGTTTGTGAGGATAGTTATGGATCGGGTTGCACGGCACAGCAATGTATATATATTGGATCGGGTTGCACGCCGAAGCAATATACATGTATGGATCGGGCTGCACGCCGCAACAATATAGCGCTTGGGCTGAAGGAGCCCCTCCGGAGTCTGCACACCCCCAATGAGTGTTGTCAACTATTATATGGATCGGGCTACACGCCGTAGCATATGTTATATGGATCGGGTTGCATGCCGCAACAATATATATATAGTGTGTGTGTGTGTATTGGATCGGGCTGCACGCCGCAGCAATTGTGTGTATTTATGGTACATGTTGAGTGAGAGTGTTGAGTGTGAGCTTGGACCGTGCTAGTGGAGTCACGAGTGACTGAGAAACCCTATCCATGAGTGATATTGTGCCCGAGAGGCTATAAATTATGAGATTATTGTTTTTTACTCATTTTACACCGAGTCTCCTTAATAAACACAGATTTAATGTTTTATGCAAGTCTAAATGGGGAAAACTAGAGTTTTAAAGTATTTGGAAAAAAATGTGGACTTTTGATTTACTTTATTTTTGTTCACTAGCATCTGTTTTTTTATGAAATTATGATTTTAAATGCCCGTCACTACACTCAAGTTACTCCCTGCACCTCTGTGTGCGGATCCCGGTACCGGGCCAGCTCGCTAGTTGATTTTCTCACGTGTTTCGCAGTTGATTCAGGATCGAGGTAGTTGCTCAGCGTCCACAGCTTACCTTCCTTCCTTTCCTACTTCATAGACTTGTAGTACTTTTGGACCTGTATTAGTAGCAAGGTCACATTTTGATACCTTGTATTCCCTGTATTAGATGCTCATGATAGTTGACTCCAGAGGTATGTGTTGGTATTAGTTTCTGATCATTCTTGGATTACTATTCTTGCTGAACTTGTCTTAAAAAGGTAATTTTGGTAAAATTTGAGACTATATTTCTATAAAACAGAAAATGTTGATTTTATTGTGTTAGAAAGCTAGCCTAGTTTCACGATAGGCGCCATCACGGACCATACTGATTTGGGGTCATGACATCTCGATCATTGGTGAATATTTAAAGACACAAATAATTAACCAACTTCATGCTGCATGTGAAATTCTCCATATCCATAATATACCGAAATGTACCATTATTCAGCTTATCCTGTTGTGCAGGAGTCAAGAAAGTTGCAATTAAACTCTTCAAATCGTGGTTCCCCTTCCAGTAAGCATGACAGCTAAACCAATCTCGAAACTCATAATATATATCCACTTATTTTGTAGGTGGAGCAACAGGGACTATAGGACCTTTGGATATTTTACGTTGTTTAGGTGCTTTAGGATCTTTAGTTGCTTTAGGATTTGTAGGTGATTTGGATTTCGTAGATGCCAAGATAGCAAAAATAACGTCAGAACATTGTCAAAAAATTAGTTAAAAACTTCAGCTCTAAGAAGGCTGAAGTTCAGCAATTATAAAACAAAAACTTCAGCTCCTAAATGTTGAAGTTCAGCAAATACAAAACAACATGCCAACTCCCAAAATGCTTAAGTTCACCAGCTACAAAATAAAAACTTCAGCAAACACAAATTCAACTCCAAAAATAATGTTGAAGTTCATAAAAATTATAACAAAAAACACAAAACACAAAACAAAACTTCAGCTCATAAAATTAAGGTATCCTTGAAGTATTATAAACTTCAGTCAAACATAAATTCAACTCCAAAAGTAATGCTGAAGTTCATAAAAATATAACAAAAAACACAAAACACAAAACAAAACTTCAGCTCCAAAAATTAAGGTATCCTTGAAGTATTATAAACTTCACACTTTAATAGTATCATCTATTTAACTCTCAAAATTTTAAAAAAATTTTGACATCTCCAAAAATCACTGAAGAATTTATTGAATTTTCATCAAAAACACAAACACACGTTCAAAAAATCTAAAAGCACAATCATAAAAGTAAAACTAATGTACGAATCAAAGTAAACCCTACGAAACTATCGATTCAACTAACATGACTATCAAAACAAAAACAAGAAATTAAATCGTAAAAGTTAATACTAAACTAAAACCCAGAAAGTTAATGCAATGTATCTGTGATTATAAGTAATGTTATTGGGGAACAAACAGTTGAAAAATCAAAAAGAATGACGAAAACCGATTGATTTCAGAGAAGAACAAATAAAAAACGCGAAGAACGGGAGAGCGAGACAGAGACAGTAGAGGACTGGCGCATACTTGGAGAGAAAGTAGTCTTTTAATTAAAAAGGATAAAATTATCTCTTTAAAAGGCTTTTAACAAAAAAATGAGTACGAGTGCAAACAGAAAAACAAAGCGGCTACAGGTTAAAAAGGGGCGATCAAATAGAGGGCCCCATGCAATTTTTACAAGAAATTGTAACACATTCTTATCATACTAACATAAATATTTTTATTAACTGATTGGAATCCTTAGCTAGTTTCTCTCCTTAGATCAATTATGATCCATTTTTAAATGCGAAATTGCCTATAGGTTTTTTCTCAACCTTTTAATCTCGTGTTGGACCTGAGATACCTAATCATAAGATGCTAAGCTGAGTGTCACAACCCCAAAATACCCATTCGTGATGGCGCCTATCGTGAAATCAGGCAAGCCACACATTTTATTTGATTTAAAATTTCTTTACGAAATTCTCTACATTTACAGCAAAAGTCTCATTTATAAAATCATTTAATAGTTTGACACCATTAAAGCATACCTAAAAACCAATCCCAGAACTAGTGTCACCGAGCCATGAGCTATATCTATAATGTCAAAATACAGAGCTAACATAATAGTGTCTAAAATAAATAAATAAATAAATAAATACGACGGGAAGATAGAGATTGGAGGGAATGAGGCTGCGATCGCCAGCTGCTACCTCGAAGACTCCAAAAGAAACCCTGACCGCAAATCAGCAACCGCTACCGGTTCCGATGTACCTAAATCTGCACACAAGGTGCGGGGGTAACGTGAGTACACCAACTCAGAAGCAACGAACCCAAACCATGGGTTGAGAGGTAGTGACGGACAAAACCTCAGTAGATATATAGAAAATCAGTGTACAGGAATTTAGGCATGTTCGTAGTTATCTAACAGATAATGAGACAGGATAAGTTCAGGTACGAATAGTAAACCATGTATAGCTCAGTATACTCTACACGCTAATGTATCAACTGTATGAAATGCTCATAGTGCTCCCACTCTCATATGCAAGTCCATTCAGTACTGTATAAAGGCTCGCGGGCCCTGGGAAGATTTATCCCGGAATATATACAAATGTGACTATAGTCACTAAGTACTGAGGAAGGCCGATCCGGCCCTATGGAGAAAATTCAACTCCAGATAATGATACACCTCACAACCACTCGGTACATTATATGGCTCAACAGCCCAGGGAAGATCCATCCCAGAATACGTATACACATCACTGACATCACTTGCTCAGTACCGAGGAACAGGCCAATCCAGCCTCGTGGAGAAGATCCATCTTCACGTATAAACACTTCGGACAAGATCCATGTACAGGGAAAATCCGTCCCTCAAATATAAACACTTCGGACAAGATCCATGTCCAGGGAAGATCCATCCCTCAATATCAATATGCTCACTAGGGGTGTAAAGACTCCGGAGGGGCTCCTATTGGCCCAAGTGCTATATCAAGCCAACGAAGGCATGATTAGAGTATCATTGTGGTGTGCATTCTGATCTCATAACTGTCTCTATAACAGGCTCTCGGCCTCACTTAGTCATTACTCTCTAGTCTCACTCACATGGGCTCACAGATGCATGAACTAGCCCGAAACAATGATAAATATATGAAATCAACAATTATCGAGACTGAGGCATGAAATTATATGCTATGACAGTACTGAGTAAATATAAATTCAATAAAAACACATAAGGAGACAGCAATATAGGACCACTCGGATCTCAGCATTTTCGGCGTGAAGCCCTAGCATTTTACTTAGTATGATTTCTATCATGTTCACATAACCACATTAATAGGGGTGCGGATATCAGTCCGTAATAGCTACTAGACGGTGCCAGGGGATGAGCCAGGCCACAAATCACTCGGTGCACGCCCGTTACTTGGCATGTGTGTCACCTTATTTATAGTCATATATCATATAGTTTGGGGTTTCGAACCCTCAGAACCAAGTTTGGAAACATTACTTACCTCAGAACCGGCTAAAATCCTATCCCGCAATGCCTTTGCCTCAAGACTCGGCCTTCGATTGCTCCAGATCTCCACGAAGAACCCTCGAATTTCCTCTTCAAAACCCTCCAAAAGCTTCAAACCCGTATGCAAAAGGTGGAAAAATGACCAAAACTCGCTAAGGGTTGTATTTATATGCTCTGCCCAGCGATGACCGCACCTGTGGCTAATTTATCGCACATGTGGTCCCAGGTGCGCACCTGCGCAAATCACTTAAGGGTCCAAAATCCGCACCTGCTACTCACCTACCGCACCTGCGACTCCGCAGGTGCGGCCCATCCTCCGCATCTGCGGTCCTTCTCCAGCCTAGCCAATTCTGCATCTATGATCCCTCATCTGCTTATGCGGACTCGCACCTGTGGTCCTCTATCCGCAGGTGCGGAAAACCAGAAGTTTCACACCAGCAGTTCCAAAATGCCAAAAACCATGCTGATAACCATCTGAACTCATCCCAAGGTGATGAGTGGCTAGAATTCGTGATTTTAAGCATTATATCCCTCGCATTTTATGAGCTTTAATGATAAAATACACGTCGTATGTGCCTAATAGCATTTATTTTATGTGTAGGTGAATTGGAAATGGAAACGGGGATAAACTGATGCAAATACGTCGAAGAATACGCGAGAGGGGACACCCGGACGATAGCCGGGCACCAAGCCAAACAGCCTGGGGCAGCCTGGCGTTACCCAGGCGTTAGACCCATAACGCCTGGGGGGTCCAGGCGTTACCCAGGCTTTAGAGCTGTAACGCCAGGGCCTGCCTGGCCTTACCCAGGCTTTAGGGCTGAAACGCCAGGGTCCCGGAACGGCCAGAAATTGAGTTTTGACGGGTTTTAAGTGTTTCCAAGTTAGAATAGAAGTCTTGGTGACGTTTAGGGATCATTCTAAACATATAAATAGACCCGAAAACATCACATTAAAGGGGGGATTCGTGGGAGGACTTTTGACAGAGGATTCTACTTAGTTTTCTTCTCTTCTCTTCTTT
>ML335984.1:0-15077 GCA_005239505.1 Nicotiana paniculata
GATCAATATAGGTTTATATCCTTCAAAATATTGAATTATGTATGGACATAACAATGGAATATTAGGCATCCAAGCATACCTCGCCCTTGCCAGTTTATGCAATGTCCTATTGATCTCACGAATCACCCTATTTGTGGACACTGAACCCTCATGTTTACCTACATTTCTTCTCTTCCAAAGTTCCCAAGTGATGATAGTTGGTACTGCTTGAAACAATGGCTTTAAGTTTGGATAACATTGAACATAACACCAATGCCTTATAACCTGCTTCAATTAAATCAATGGCACAGTAATTCCAGCAGCCCCCACGAACAAGTTCCATACTTTAGAGGCATTAGGACTTGTGACAAATATATGCTCAATAGATTCCTCTTGGGGCTGCTGACAACACCAACACCTAGACATCATCATTTTCCCTTGCCTCCTCCACATGTCATCAGTGGCTATTTTCTTCCTGCGCAATCTCCACAAGAAGAAGGATATCTTGAATGGTAAGACTTTAATCCATATTAACTTGAATTCCTGATTAGGATCGGCCCTATGCCTTAATATTTGCCAAGCACTGCTAACACTGAACTTGACTGAAGGAGTTGGCATCCAGTATGGCCTATCCCAATATCCCTCACTGCCTTCATAATGAATATTTAGCCTTATATTTTGTACAATTTCCTCATTGAAAATTTGATCTAGAAACTGATCATTCCATGTTTCACCTTGCCGCAATTCTGTCACGTCCTGAAGATCTTCATTAATTGGAAAGTCTTCAGGTAATACGTGATAAAGTGCACCCAATCCATTCCAATTTTCATGCCAAATATTAGTTGTTCCACTCTTCAATTCCCATAGGATCTCATGTTCTACTTCTTCCCTAGCATTCAGCATTTGTCTCCAAACATGAGACTTCCTTCTAAACTGCACCACTGTTGGTATCTCCTTCTTGCAATAATTATTCCACATGAAATTAGACCACAAAGATTTTGTGGTCCTAAACCTCCACCATATTTTAGCAAACAGTGCCCTTGACATATCATGTAAGGACCTAAAACATAGGCCCCTTCCTCTTTAGGAATGCAAATAGTTTGCCATGAAGCGCAATGTCTGCTTCTCCCTTCTTCCTTTGTGCTCCAAAAGAACCTAGAAAAAATCTTATGAAGATGCTCCAGGACATCTTTTGGTGGATCAAGGTCTGATAACATGTGGACTGGCATACTTTGCAATACACTAGAAATGAGTGTTGTCTTTCCTCCAAATGACAGCAGATTTCCTTCCCATGAATGCAATTTAGCTGTTACTTTCTTGATAAGATCCTAATAATAGTACTTCCTTCTTCTAGTGTAAAAAATAGGACACCCTAGATATGTGAAGGGGAATTTACCTCTTGAAAATCTTGTAATAGCTCCAACTGCCTGAAACAATCCATTAGCAATCTTTGAATACATGTAGTATGAACTCTTATCTTTTTTGATCATCCGGCATGATATCTTCTTATAGTTCCCCAAAACTGCCATAATCTTGCTCAAGGATGGAGGATGAGCAGAAGCAAAGATTATATATCATCAACATATGCCAAGTGGTTTAAAGGATCAGACCACTTAGGCATTCCAAATCCCACAAATGACTTTTCTTCAAAGAGCTTATTCATAGACCTGGAAAGTACCTCAGCTGACAGAATGAACAATGCTGGGGATAGGGGATCCCATTACTTCACACCCCTTGTAGACTTAAAGAACCCTGAAGATTGCCCATTCACCAATACTGAGTACTAGTTATTTGACACCAAGTTCCACACCATGTTTATGAAGTGCTCAAAAATCCCATCTTCCTTAGTACATGCAATAAGTACTTCTATGAAACCCTATCATAGGCCTTAGCCATATCAATCTTGATCACCACATTAGTTGGCTTTCCCCTTAACCTTATGTCAGTGACAATTTCTTGAGTCAAGAAGATGTTCTCAAATATACTCCTACCCTTCACAAATCCGGATTGATTAGGGGATACTAGAGAAGGCAAAAAAAACTCTCCAATCTATCATGTAACACCCTAGACAAGACCTTGTTAATGAAGTTGCTCAAACTAATAGGTCGTAAGTCAGAAAAAGTCTCAACTCTAGGTTTCTTAGGCAGCAACACTAGGTTGGTGTGAGTGATGGATTTAGGCAGTGTAGCTCCTCCATAGAAGTGTAGCACCATGTTGTTTATATCAGCACCAATAACATCCCAGCATGTTTGATAAAACAGGACAGTGAATCCATCCACTAGCACTCTCCACACTAAGCTCAAAAACTGATGTCCTTACCTCTTCAATTGTTGGCAATCTGCTAAGTTCCAAATTCTGTTCCATAGTGACCATCGGAAGTACATTATTGAGCAAGGAAAAGTCAGACGCATCACCTTCATTTGTAAATTGCTTTTGATAGAAGTCCACTGCAGCTATAGCCAATTGCTCCTGGTCTTCATCCATACCCCACTTCCACTTTTGATCCTCTTCAGTTGCAATTTCTTTCGTTTTCTATTGACATGATTGTGAAAGAAACTTGTATTCCTATCTCCTTCAGCAAACCAAGTCATCCCAGCACTTTTCTTCCAATATTGCTCCTCAATACTCAAGTATTTCTTCAATTCAGATTGAGCCTTTTGAAGCACAATCCTGTTCTCAATTGTAGGCTCTTCTTCAAACAAAATCTCTTTCACCCTAACAATGTCCTCCAAAATATCCAATTGTTTGAAGATATCACCAAATGTTTCCCTACTCCATTTTGACAGTGTTGCGTTCACTCGCTTGAGCTTCTACTTGAACATCAAAAACGGATCCCCTATGAAATCAGCTTCCCAATTCTGCCTCACCATATCCATAAATGTATCATGCTTAGTCCAAAAGTTCAAGAACCTGAAAGGCTTGACAAAATTGGTGGTCTGCTCCCCACATGTCATTAATAATGGTGCATGATTTGATCCAGTTCTGATTGGATGTTCAACTTCAATAGATGGAAACATGTTCTCAAAATGGTAAATTCACAAAGACCCTATCCAATCTTTTGAATATACACGCAGCATTAGACTTCCTTTATATCCTTGCTCAAACAAACCACAAAAGTTTACACAAAATGCAAAATCCTCATATTCAGGAGGGTTTACTGAAAGTCCTCCTATTTTCTCATCTTCATGAAATATCACATTGAAATCCCCTCCTACCAACCATGTCAATTTCATATCACTTGCTAAGTAATACAAGTGATCCCACAATTCCAACCTATCCACTGTTGAACATTTTGCATAAACAAATGTCATCATCATGTGTTGCCCCAGGTCATGGTGAAACACTCTCACAGTTACTTGTTGCTCAGTATCCTCCACTAATTCCCATTCCACCACTGCATCAAATAACAACCATATTTGTCCATTAATATTTGCATAAGTAGTCTCCATATTCAACCTTCTTCTATATCTATCAATGAGTCTCCTCTTTTGAAAAGGCTCCATCAATGCAACTACACAAAAACTATTCTCCCTATTCATGTTGATCGCCCAAGGAAAGGCCTGCTATTTATTCACAGACCTTATGTTCCATATTAATATTTTGATCATCATCATTTAGATATAGAAGTTTCCCTTCTGGGCATTATTCTTGATGGTTGTGGTGTCTCTTTATTCTCGTTCTTCTTTGTTTTCTTACCTCCTTTAGCACTAGTTGTAGTTGATAAATCTCCTTCCCTAGTCACTTGTTTGAAGTTTTCTGTTGTAGATTCATCATATCCTTCATCCTCTATTAGACTTTGTCTCATTAAGTCTTCATCAATTGGTGCCACATTGTGTGTAACTAAATCATGTAAATGTTGTAGCGGAGTCTTCAGTGGAACACTAACTTGCAGCTGCATAATTTGATCAGTTCCATACTCCATAGGCACTTCCTCCATTTCCCCAGATTCTCTTGGAACAATTGTCCGCTCATCAACCTTTTCCTTGATATTCTCCATAGAAGCAACAACAACCTGCATCATTTTGAATAGCTGCTCATAGACACTGCCTAGCCCAGGAATTACTATAGTAGTCTGCTCAGAAATGTTTGTTCTAGTGATATCACCACCCTTTCCATTGCATGTGTTTTGATCTGACCCCATTGTATCATCCCTAACCTTCACAATATCATCTCCATCAAGTTTGTTATCCAATGCATACACCGGAACACCCTCTATAATCTCTCCACTTGCACTAGGGATATGGTTTACTGTGGCTGTCTCATCAGGTAAACCTGGCACCAGGCCTGGCATCCCCATCCTAATGCCTGAGGAACCTGGCTTTAGGTCTGGCGTCGCCAGCCTAACGCCTGGTGAGCCTGGCGTCGCCAGCCTATCGCCAGGTTGAGTGTTGTCCTTCTTCATCTTGTCTCCTGTTGTATTTGTCGCTCCTAGTTGATCATCCTCCACCTCTATTTCATCACTCCATAAAACCTTTGTTGATTTTACCTCATCAAGGTCCTCAAGCTGCCCAGAATCTGCAAATGTTTGAGATGGAATATCTTGGCATGATTGGTTTGTAGTCACATTGGATTTCCTTAGCTGCTCTTTTCTAGTTCCAAACCTTCGATTAACCCAGTCGATTGTGGATTCCTTATTAGATCTTTCATTAGTACTTTGATCACTAGGAACAATAGAATTAGCCTAAGTTAAGTTCTCATTATGTTGATCTTCCAACACTTTCTCAACAGCTTCCTTCTTCACACGCTTAAGTTCATGTTGATTACCTTCTCCAGCCGGTTTAGTATTATCATCTTTCCCAACCCTAACCCTAGAAGCCTTAGGATTGGGGCTTAACACTCCGATTCCCCCACGTGGATTAGGATTAGGGATTAAAAGAATAGAAGAGAAGAAAAAATAGTTAGAAGCCTCCTCCAAGCATGGTGCGTGTTACCCCACGTGAATTCTCCTTCAAAGTATCTTATATCCCTCCAAATTAGGTTTAGGACCCTTTTTATACAAGTTGGAACCGTATAGGGACGAAATAACCCTGTCCCTGACGAAATATGAGAAATCACGCAACACAGCGTCCAGACCAGTCGAGGCGCTGGCCTTAGCGCTGAAACCAGTATTTTTTACGTGCAATTCCTTCAATATTTATTTTGAATTATAAGTTTTTCTTTTGTTGTCTCCACTTGGGGGGACAAAACCCAAAGGGTGTCCCTCTTTTTATATTCTTTACATTTTCTTGCTTTTTCTTCCGTGTTTTATTCAATTTTGCTCCAAATCTTTTCTTCTTCACACTGCTTTATTCCTACACAGTTAAAATATAATATTAAGCACAAAGTAATATAATTAACACTCAAAAGACGATTAAAAGTACTAGAACATGAGGCAACAATGGGAAAATATATGCATTTAAGGACTTAGCATCAAAGAACAAATCTCACACTCACAAGAATAACTAGTCCATACACTCAAATCAAAGAATGAATATATAATTTAAGGGCTTAGCATCAAAGAACAACTCTCGCACTCACAAAGAATTCACATGTATGCACAAGGAACCATAGGCTTGCTCATTATGTACATTTCTACTAATTAAGTGTGCTCGAATAGAATCAAATAGGAGTTTAACGGGTTGTAATATTGGTTACGGGACGGGTAGGAGAACTATATAATAGTGACTTATATTTCCCTGAGCACTTTGAACTTTTAGACTTAATAACCCATTATTTTCATCTCTTCACTTTATTTTTCAACCCTCTCTTCATAAATTGTTTCACAAGTATTACCCTCATATCAAGAACGCTCCATTTTTTCAAAGAAATTTTTTTTTTCTTTTCTTTTTTCATGTCACATTATTTTCAAGAGGACTTTTTCATCATTTTTCAGCTATCGTTGGTCACCATTTTTCACTTAATCATGTATTTCTTCAAATTTTTCATATAATATCATAGTCTATGCAACAATGCTCAAGGAAGCAGGGTTCAAAAACTAGGGATTCAACAAAATATTAAGGCAAAAATATGGCTTCCAAACAAAAGGCTACTGGCTCAAAGGCTAACTAATGGTACAATATCTGAAAAGGCTAAAATTTACAAGACATATCAAAGAAAGCCTATTATCATCTTCTAACCAGAGCTACACTTTTATTTTGCCTTCAATAACATGCAGAGCAAGTTCTACACTAAGTTGCAAAACATGAAATATATGTAAGAAATTCTCACTCCACATGGCATTATTATCAATCAAAATGGATCAATTCTACTCTAAGACAAACAGGATCATAGCGAACGACAAAATAAGAATAAGTTATATATAGAGTCACAGCCTTGAGCTTAGGTGTCAGAAAGTCTGCTATTTTATTTAATACTCAAGCACTCAGAGGAAAGTACTACTCAAGCTCATGCCTAAATATGTTAGTATCAAACAACTCATCAAGGTTCCCTCTTTTACTAATCCTGCAAAAAAAAATCTTTCTCTTACCCGGTTCAAGTTACATCCCCTGGAAAAGAACCGATGCACAAAGAAAAACCAAGGAGAATTATTGCCTAACTAAAACTAACTAGAACTAAAGAAAAATATTTATGAATATTTTTTCATTAGACCTTAATCCCTCAAGAAAGATGTCCAAGAGATCCATCGTCAAGAAAAGTCCAAAATGTTCTGATTTTTTTGTTTTTTTTTTTTTAACAAAAACTACTACACTAAGAACGAGTAGTACAACTAAGCTAAGATAGCACAGAAAATCACTGAGACAATCTCCTCACCCCACACTTAAAATTATGCAATGTCTTCAATGCACACTGAAATAACAAGAGGGTAAAAGAGACTCCATGGTCTGCAAAAACTGAAGAATTAGCAGCTCAGGGGATACTCAGACTTCTCCCAAGGGTACCTCACACTCAATTTCAACCACCTGCTCGCTTTTGCACATGCTTATTGGCTTTGACTCCATGTCCTTATTCCTACAAAACACAAAAACAACAATACAATACAATAAAAAATAATACCAAAAAAATAATAATAAACAAAAGTAAAAGAAAAAAATAGAATTAGGTTGCCTCCCAACAAGCGTCTTATTTACAGTCATGGCACGACGCCATTGCTTCACCACTTTTTCTTCCACTTTGAGGATATGAATTGCACCCCCAACTTTGCATCAATTTTTCCATCACGTTCACGAGGTGATGGTGTGAATACAAAAGAACCAAGTAAACAATGTCGCATCTTGCATTTCTTGGCCTTTAAATGAGGGATGTCATTTTGTCTTTTTGGTGTGCAAATTTTAGAATATAAGGGTCTTGTTATTCATCTATACATCTCTCCAAAGGCTCGATCTCCATGTCTCCATCCAAACATAATGTAGAAAAATGATTAGAATGAAAACCAACACGCCCCAACTCTAAAACTGTATTATGTTTGACATTCTCAATGAAATATACTTCCTCAACCTCAGCATCATCCACAAGAACATGGTCTAATGATTGGTATTCTCGTTTTAGCTCCTCAATTTGTCCTAGAAGATCTTTTTCAACTTCACACAACTCATCACTAAATTGTTGGGCGTTACACGCATCAACCTTTGCACTCAATTGAGCCTCCAAGTCGCGAATAGAACTGCCAAATTGGTCGATCTCTTATCTTAATTCAGCTTTTTCTTCTATAAAGTGTTGCATCTCATTCTTAATTTTCTCACGGAAACCTCTATTTTTGTAACGACCCGGCCGGTCGTCCCGTAGAAATTGCATTATTATGACTATTATTGACTTTTCATAGGTTGAGTATACTGTTATCGATGTGTTAGAGTTGGTAGGCTTGAAATCAGAATGGTTGTAGTGAGAGTTTAGTCGCTTAGTCTTTAAAAATAGCCTTGAAGTTGGAAAAATCAACTGAGAGTTAACTTATTGGTAAACGACCTCGGAATGCGGATTTTATGTCTTGGATGGCTTCATTAGGTGATTTGGGACTTAGGAGTGTGTTTGGAATATTTTTGTGAGGACCGGTGTAGAATTAGGCTTGAATTGGCAAAAATTAGTTTTTGGTGATTTTTGGTCGGCAGTGGAAAATAGGCTATTGGGGTCGGAATGGAGTTCCAGAAGTTGGAAAAGGTTTGTAATATCATTTTGGATATATCTGCAAAATTTCAGGTCAATCGGAGTTGTTTTGGATAGTTTCGACATTGTTGGAGGATTCTAGAAATTTCAAAGTTCTTAGGCTTGAATTTGATGTGATTCTGGTGTTTTGATGTTATTTTTAGTGTTTTGGGAGTGCAACTGAGTTTGAATGATCATATATAAGGTGTTGGTATGTTTGGTTGGGGTCCCGAGGGGCTCGGGATGGTTTTGAGTGGTTAACGGGGAGTTTGGAGTGCTTGTATTGCTGCTGAAGTTGTTGGTGCTGGTGTAACCGCACCTACGAATGGGTCATCTGAGGTGCGGGCACGCAGGAGCGGAAGGAGGATCCGCAGGTGCGATACTTGGCCAGCCAGGGAAGAGATCGCAGATGCGGATAGTGGGATGCACCTGCGAAGTCGCAGGTGCGGGATGTGAGTCGCAGGTGCAGAGTTAGGCAGTTTAGTGAAAAGTCGCAGGTGCGGTTGTTTTTACCGCAAGTGCGGTCCCGCAGATGCTAGACATTGGCCGCAGGTGCGGAACCCCTGGGCAAAAAGAATAAATTAAAACCCTTTGTGACCATTAGACCTTTTAACACCATCTTTGAACGGGAAGAAGCTCTTGAGGCAATTTTTGAAGAGGGAAATCAGTGTTCTTCATAGAGGTAAGTGTTCTGATCATTAAAACTCGCTTATGGGTGATTATAGAACACAATCTCAGCAATTAATTCATGAAAATCAGTAGAAAAAGGTGGGTTTAGGACTTGAGATTTATGAAACCTTTAGGGATTGATTTGAGGCATCAAACGAACTCCGATTTTAGTGTTCCTTATATGTACAGACTCGTGAGATGATGAAGAACAGTTTGGTAAAAAAATTCTGAGTTTCGGGAAGCTAGCTCGGGGGTCGGGTTTCGACTAATTTCAGGTTTTGAGCTAAAATTAGTACTTTTAAATTGGAATTCATTCCTTAAGCAGAAGTTGATGATAAAAATCTGAACTTGGTAGATTTTGGGCAATCAGAGGCCGGATTTAGAGGCAAAAGCACTGTGGAATAGTATTTTAGCCGATTGTGAGGTACGTAATGTTTCAAAACTTGGCTCTGAGGGTTCGAAACCCGGAGCTAAATGATTTATGACTATTGTTGAGGTGACGCACATGCCAAGTGACGGGCGTGCGGGCGTGCACCGAGTAATTGTGGCATGGCTTATCCCGTGGCACCGCTTAGTGATTATTCCATGATGATATATGTGCTTCTATTAATGTGGTAATTGTGAACATGTTAGAAATCATGTTAAGTATAAATGCTAGGCTTCACACCGAAAATGCTGAGACCCGAGTGGTCGTATATTTCTGTCTCATTTTGTGATTATTTAATGTCATATACTCAGTCCTATTATAGCATATCACTTCATATCTCAGTCTCAGTATTGTTAATTACATGCATACTTATCATTGTTTTGGGCTGATGGAGGCATTTGTGAACCATGTGAGTGAGACTAAAGAGTAATTACTGAGTGAGGTCGAGAGCCTGTTATTGAGATAGTTATGAGATCTGACTGCACACCGTAGCGATATTAAACCATGCCTTCGTTGGCTTGATATGGTGCTTGGGCCAGTAGGGCCCCTCCGGACTCTTTACATCCCCAGTGAGCGCATTGATATTGAGGGATGTATTTTCCCTGGGCATGGATCGTGTACGAAGTGGATGTTATGTGAGGGATGGATTGTCCCTGGACATGGATCTTGTCCGAGTGTTGTATTCTGGAGATGGACTTTCTCCCTGGGGCTGGATTGGCCTTTTTCCTTAGTACGGAGTGACTACGGTCACCGGTGTTTATGCACATTCCGAGATGGAACTTCCCTGGGCCTGAGAGCCATCTATAGTACTGAGTGGACTTATGTGGGAGAGTTGTGAGCACTATGTGCATATCCACACTGGTTTCATACATATATTTTATGATGGCATGTAGAGTATACTAGCATGCTTGGCATATTTACTCATCCTGATAAACTGTAGCATGTCTAAATTCTGTATATTGTTTATTGTAAAATTTTGAGGTTTTGTATGTCACTACCTCTTAGCCCATAGTTTAGGTTAGTTACTTCTGAGTTGGTGTACTCACGTTACCCCTACACCTCGTGTGCAGATTCAGGTACACCAGGACCCGGCATTGGATATTGAGCAGCGGACAGAGTTTTCATTGGAGTTGTCGAGGTAGCAGCTGGCGATCGCGACCTCGTCTTCTCTTTCTTATTCTACCTGTTGTTCTTTATTTTGAGACAATGTTGTCCATTTATCCTTTTCTTTTGCTTTATTTTATAGTAGCTCATGACTGAGTGACACCGGATCCGGGGTTGGAGGTTTTAAATTTATTTTTTCAAATATTATTTTAAAACTTCAGATTCTTAGTATTATCAATAAATTCGTTTAAAATTGTATTTTTACTGGAAACTGAATTTAACTTAGTTAAAAAGAGCGGCTTGCCTGGTTCCACAACAGGCGCCATCACGACTCCGAAATTGGGTCGTGATAATATGGTATCAGAGCGCTAGGTTAAATAGGTCTCACCAGTCATGAGCAGGTTTAGTAGAGTCTTGCGGATCAGTATGGAGACGTCTGTTGTTTTCATTCTCTATTGTTTTCATTCTCTCACAGATGGTGAGGACTCGTGCTATCGATCGTGGTGATCAGACACCAGCAGGACCAGCTGGAGGTCGGGGTCGTGGTCGAGGCTGTGGTAGAGGGAGGGGTGCAGCCCGCTTAGCAGTCGGGGCAATAGCTGTGGACCCCCCCACTGCTCATGATCAGGTCCCCGCAGTTGAGGTCCCAGCGGGAGAGGCTCAGGCACCAGCAGTGACCATTGTGATTCCGGATCTTCAGGAGACCCTAGCCCAGATTTTGACGGTGTGCACCAGCCTGGCACATGTCGTCGCCATGTCTAATATTGCTGCTACTTCTCAAGCCGGGGGAGGCACTCAGACTCCAGCTGCCCGGACACCTGAGCAGGTTTTTCAAGGGTTTCAGACACCTGGGACAGCTCCAGTCCAGCCAGTTGCCCCAGCCTAAGATTTTGTGGTCCCAGCTTTAGTAGATGATGAGCAGCGCAGGTTAGAGAGGTTTAGTAGACTCCATCCTCCGATTTTTAGTGGTACTGAGGGCGAGGATGCCCAGGGCTTTTTGGACAAGTGTCAGAGGATCCTTCGCACATCAGGGATACTGGAGGCTAGTGGGGTCCTAGTTACTACCTTCCAGTTCGCAGGAGCTGCACTCGCTTGGTGGGAGGCCTATGAGAGGCGTAGGCCTGCTGATGCAGCACCCCTTATCTGGTGTCAGTTCTCCATTATGTTCCTGGAAAAGTATATATCGCAGTCCCGCAGGGAGGAGTGCGTAGGGAGTTCGAGCAGTTGCTCCAAGAGGACATGACAGTGACGCAGTATGAGATGAGGTTCTCCGAATTGGCCCGTCATGCTATTTGACTAGTTCCCACGGATAGGGAGAGGATCAGGAGGTTCATTGATGGCCTCACTTATCAGCTTTGAATTTTTCTGACCAGGGAGAGGGTATCTGGCGCTTCTTTCAAGGAGGTGGTTGACATTGCCAGAAAGATTGAGTCGGTTTGCCACCAGGAGCTTATCGAGAGGGAGGCCAAGAGATCTCGAGGATCTGGGAGTTTTGGTGGGGTTCCTTCAGGATGCAGCCTCAGCCCGGCGGAGGCCGTCCATTCAGGCAGGCTCAGCCAAGTCGCTCAGGGTATCGTGGTGGATCAATTGGTCATGATCCTCATAGTTCGCATCAGGTGCACCCATCTTTCAGTGCCCTGCCAGCTCAGATTTTATCTTGGGCACCATCGGTTCAGATTTCATCTATGTCTGGTTCTTCCAGTGGTTATCCTTGTGCTAGGGATTCCCTTCAGTCCCCAGTGCCATTCTCCGAGAGAGGTTGCTTTGAGTGTGGAGATGTGGGCCATATTAAGAGGTTTTTCCCTCGTCTTGCGAATGGTAATTATCAACAAAGGAGTCAGCTCGCGGTTTCAGATCAGTAGCTGCACCGCCCGCCCAGCCAGCTAGAGGTGGGGGTCAGGCAGGTAGGGGTCGCCCAAGAGGGGGAGTTTGATCCGGTGGTGATCAGGCTCGATTTTATGCATTTTCAGCCAGACCGGATGAGATGGCTTCTGATGCCGTGATCCCAGGTATTGTTTCAGTCTGTCACGAGAAGCTTAAGTTTTTAATTGATTCCGGTTGTTCATATTTTCATGTTCATCATGTTTTAGTCCATCCTATGGATACGCCCCGTGAATCTTTTGTTACATCTGTTCATGTGCTCGCCCCTGTGGATGATGTTGTTGTTACGGGGCGCGTGTGTCAGTTGTGTGTGATACCTATTGGGGGTATGGAGACCCGGGTGTGTGCGTGGTAAGGTTATTCGGCGGCTGATAGCTTTTGGAACAACCCTTGACACGTTCGAGGATGAACATTTGTTTAAGAGAGGGAGAATGTAACGACCCGACCAGTCGAACCGTAGAAATTGCATTATTATTACTGTTATTGACTTGTCATAGGTTGGGTATACTATTATCGATGTGTTAGAGTTGGTAGGCTTGAAATCGGAATGGTTGTAGTGAGAGTTTAGTCGCTTAGTCTTTAAAAATAGCCTTGAAGTTGGAAAAATCAACTGAGAGTTGACTTATTGGTAAACAACCTCGGAATGCAGATTTTATGGCTCGGATGGCTTCATTAGGTGATTTGGGACTTAAGAGTGTGTTCAGAATATTTTTGTGAGGACCGGTGTAGAACTAGGCTTGAATTGGCAAAAATTAGTTATTGGTGATTTTTGGTCGGCAATGGAAAATAGGCTATCGGGGTCGGAATGGAGTTCCGGAAGTTGGAACAGGTTTGTAATGTCATTTTGGATACGTCTGCAAAATTTCAGGTCAAGCGGAGTTGTTTTGGATAGTTTCTACATCGTTGGAGGATTCTAGAATTTTCAAAGTTCTTAGGCTTGAATTTGATGTGATTCTTGTGTTTTGATGTTATTTTTAGTGTTTCGGGAGTGCAACTGAGTTTGAATGATCATATATGACATATTGGTATGTTTGGTTGGGGTCCCGAGGGGCTCGGTATGGTTTTGAGTGGTTCACGGGGAGTTTGGAGTGCTTGTATTGCTGCTGAAGTTGCTGGTGCTGGTGTAACCGCACCTGCGGATGGGTCGTCATAGGTGCGGGACCGCAGGAGCGGAAGGAGGATCCGCAGGTGCGAGACTTGTCCAGCCAGGGAAGAGATCGCAGATGCGGATAGTGGGCCGCAATTGCGAAGTCGCAGGTGCGGGATGTGAGTCGCAGGTGCGGAGTTAGGCAGTTTAGTGAAAATTCGCAGGTGTGGTTGTTTTGACCACAGGTGAGGTCCCGCAGGTGCGAGACATTGGCCGCAGGTGCGGAACCCCTGGGCAGAAAGTATAAATTAAAACCCTTCGCGACCATTAGACCTTTTAACACCATCTTTGAACGAGAAAAAGCTCTTGAGGCGATTTTTGAAAAGGGAAATCAGTGTTCTTCATAGAGGTAAGTGTTTTGATCATTACACGTTTATGGGTGATTATAGAACACAATATCAGCAATTAATTCATGAAAATCAGTAGAAAAAGGCGGGTTTAGGGCTTGAGATTTATGAGACCTTTAGGGATTGATTTGAGGGGTCAAACGAACTCCGATTTTAGTGTTCCTTATATGTACGGACTCGTGAGATGATGAAGAACAATTTGGTATAAAAATTTCTGAGTTTCGAAACACGAGCCTAGGGGTCGAGTTTTGACTAATTTCGGGTTTTGAGCTAAAATTGGTACTTTTCCATTGGAATTCATTCCTTAAGCATAAATTGATGATAAAAATCTGAACTTGGTAGATTTGGAGCACTCAGAGGCCGGATTTAGAGAAAAACGCACTGCGGAATAGTATTTTAGCCGGTTTTGAGGTAAGTAACATTTCCAAACTTGGTTCTGAGGGTTCAAAACCCCGAGCTAAATGATTTATGACTATTGTTGAGGTGACGCACATGCCAAGTGACGGACGTACACTAAGTAATTACGTCTTGGCTTATCCCATGGCACCTCTTAGTGATTATTCCATGATGATATATGTGCTTCTATTAATGTGGTAATTGTGAACATGTTAGAAATCATGTTAAGTATAAATGTTAGGCTTCACGCCGAAAATGCTGAGACCCGAGTGGTCGTATATTGCTATCTCATTTTGTGATTACTTGATGTCATATACTCAGTCCTGTTATAGCATATCACTTCATATCTCAGTCTCAGTATTGTTAATTACATGCATACTTATCATTGTTTTGGGCTGATGGAGGCATTTGTGATCCATATGAGTGAGACTGAAGAGTAATGACTGAGTAAGGCCGAGAGCCTGTTATTGAGACAGTTATGAGATCGTACTTCACACCGCAGTGATATTAAATCATGCCTTTGTTGGCTTGATATGGCGCTTGGGCCACTAGAGCCCCTCCGGAGTCTTTACACCCCCAGTGAGCGCATTGATATTGAGGGATGGATTTTCCATGGGCATGGATCGTGTGCGAAGTGGATGTTATGTGAGGGATGGATCTTCCCTGGACATGGATCTTGTCCGAGTGTTATATTCCGGAGATGGACTTTCTCCGTGGGGCTGGATTGGCCTTTTCTCTCAGTACGGAGTGACTATGGTCACCGGTGTTTATGCATATTCCGGGATGGAACTTCCTTGGGCCTGAGAGCCATCTATAGTACTGAGTGGACTTCTGTGGGAGAGTTGTGAGCACTATGTGCATATCCACACTGGTTTCATACATATATTTTATGATGGCATGTAGAGTATAATGGCATGCTTGGCATATTTACTCATCCTGATGAACTGTAGCATGTCTAAATTATGTATATTGTTTATTGTAAAATTTTGTGGTTTTGTCCGTCACTACCTCTCAGCCCATAGTTTGGGTTCGTTACTTCTGAGTTGGTGTA
>ML335986.1:0-22201 GCA_005239505.1 Nicotiana paniculata
TGAATTTGGGATATATAAGTATAGTTTTCCCAAACAGTACCTCTTTAGTGACTAAAAAAAATTTATATTAAACGTGCAAATTCGCTTCGGATTGTTGTTCAAAAACCATGAATTCATATTTCTGTTGTATCCTGGATTTCCTTAATCTTGTTAGTTGAAATGCATATCGCTTCTTTCATAAATGGCACATACTAAGATTTGGCCAAAATGGGGTAATTGATAAATTGGGCCAAAAATGGCCATAGCCCAAGCATTCTTCTTTAAATTACTGGACTTAGTCTTAGACAGTCTTCTACATATCCTTTAGGTTGAAAAGTACATATTTAGATTGAAATCTAGTAAATAATCCAGTATTACTTCAAACGACCATAATCTACACGCGGGTGCGACAAATCATGTCCCCGTCTTCAACTTCAAATAATAATAAAATCACACGTAGCAATCGCGGGTGCATTTCATGTNTCGCATATTGTCACTTAAATTGGAAAAAACTCCCGTATCCAACCCTGTGTCGGAAAAAGGAGTTGTGACATGACTCAGTGTATAAGTACAGTGTTATTGTGAATGATGGTATATCGGTACTAAAGATCTCCCAACCTAAAAACATGAAAATTTACTTGAAAACTTATGTGGTTCTTAACTCGATATTTTGGTATTGTTTGAGGCTTCTATTGATTCCATGATTGTCTCCCGTGTATTATTATTCATTCTATTGAGATTGTGTTTAGTTATACATACTAGTACTATTCAACCATACTAACGTCCCTTTTTTTGGGGGAACTGCATCTTTAATGGATGCAGGTGGTTCCAGGGCAGTCAACATTGATTGTGATAGAATTACACCCTCCTCCCAGCAGTCTTGGTGTGCCCTACTTCATTCCGATGTTATACATATTTTGTTGAGGTATAGCCGGAGCCTTGTTGCCGGCACTAATATCGTACTCTTTATAATTATTAGAGGCTCCGTAGACATAATGTGGGTTGTAAATGGGTGCCGGGGAAGTCAAACGAGTTATGTTATGTTTGAACCATTTATTCCACTTTAGCCTATGAAAATGTGTGTATTTTGAGACATTAAAAATAAAGTAACTAATGAAAATGATCTGGTATTGTATACACGATCTCCCTATCATCTAATTAATGCAAATATGTCTTCTCTTTGTCATGAGTGAGTTTGGGTAGAAAGTATCTAACAGGCTTGCTCGACCGCATTCACTCGGTTGAGCGCCGGTCGCGCTCCTCGAGTTCCGGGCGTGACACTACACTCTGCACTTCATGTACGAATCCAAGTAATTTCGGGCATAGTGGTTGTTGATTTATGGAGCTTTATGAGTTTGGATATTATCGAGGTAGCTGCCTTGGCGTCCACAGACCTTGAATGTCCTTCTTTATCTTTTAGTTTTGTTTATATTTTTCTACATTCCTAGACAATGCTTCAGTTGTCAGACCTTGTTATTGTATGAATGCTCATCTACTCAGTGACACCTGGATTTTGGGAAATTATGTACTGGGTTTCGGTGTTTCCGTTCAGTATTTATGAGAGTTTTCTTTCGAACTTATATTCCTATGTTTACTCCAAATTTAAAAATGCGTGGGTTTATTGTAAGGCTTGCTTAGTATAGCCATAGGCGTCATCACGACATATGAGATTTGGGTCGTGACAAGGTTGTAACAGATCCAGGTTACATAGGTCTCAAGAGTCATGAGCAGTTTTAGTAGATCCTTGCGGATCAGTACGGAGATGTCCGTAATTATCTTTGAGAGGCTTCCGAACCCTTAGGAAAACTTCATATTCTTATATTCTTATCGTGCAAATATGTTGATTCCAGGAACTAAACTTCTGTTATTCTATTCTCTCATAGATTGTGATGACACATGCTACTAGATCAGTTAGACGACAACATGTACCACCAGCTGGGGCCACGAGGGGCTGGGGTTATGGTAGAGGCCGAGGTGCACCTTATACAAGAGCTAGAGCAACACCCGTAGACCCACTAGTTTCTGCACCTCAGGAGCAACTTGCAGATGTGGTTGAGTCGGTGGGACCATCTCAGGCACCAGTTGTGCCTATTATGATTCCAGGCCTTCAAGAGGATCTGGCCCAGAAATTGACTATTTGCACTAGCCTTGCTCAGGTGGTTTCAGTTCAGGCCGAACCAGCCACTTCTCAGGCCGAGGGAGGCGCTCAGACACCCTCCGCTCGTACTCCATAGCAGGTGGTGCAAGGAATTCAGACACCAGGGGTACTACCAACCTAGCCGGTTGTAGTTGCTCCGGCCCAGGTGGGTCCCATTATGAGTGATGAGGAGCATAAGAGACTAGATAGGCTTGGGAAACTTAGAACTCCATCTTTCAGTGGGGCTGAGTTAGGGGATGCTCAGGACTTCTGTATTCTGGAGACTAGTGGAGTCTCATTTACTACTTTTCAAATGACAGGGGAAGCTTTTAGATGCTGTGAGACCTATGAGCGGAGCAGGCCAGCCAGTGCTGCACCACTTTCATGGCATGAGTTCTCCATTATCTTCTTGGAGAAGTTTGTGCCACTGACCCGTAGGGAGGAGTTTGATAGGCAGTTTGAGCAGCTACACCATGAGGGCATGTCGGTGACCCAGTACGAGATGAGATTTTAAGAGTTGGCTCGTCACACGGTCTGGTTCGTTCCCACAGAGAGGGAGAGGATTAGGAGGTTCATGACTCAAGAGAATGTATCAGATGCTATGTTCGATGAGGTTGTTTATATTTCCAGACGGCTAGAGCTGGTCCATAGTAAGGAGCATGAGGAGAGGGAGGCCAAGATGCCTCATGGATCGGGTGGTTTTAGTGGTGTTTCTTTTGGGGGTCAGTCCCACCACAACATGGGTCATCCTTATGGGCCCGCTCAGATGGCTCGTCCGATTCATCGTGGCGCATCAGCTAGCCATGGTTCATATAGTGCTCTCCCCGGTCAGTCATCTCAGTGCACTCCCAGCTCAAAGTTCATCTCGTGCTCCATCAGTTCAGGGTTCATATGTGCCAGGCCCCTATAATAGTTATTCTGGTTCTCGAGGTCTTCTAAAGTACTTGTTGTCATTGTCAGAGCATAGTTGCTTTTAGAGTAGAGATCTTGGTCATGTGAAAGGGCATTGTCCCCGCATTTTGGGAGGTCCAGTTCAGCAGAGGAATCAGGCGACAACTTCCACACCAGTTACTTCACCACCCGCGCAGCCAGCTCGAGGTGGGGCTTAAGAAGCTAGAGCTCACCTTAGAGGGTGAGGCCGATCAGGTGGCGGTCAGACTCAATACTATGTTATTCCTACCAGGCCACAAGTTATTGTTTCAGACACAGTGATCACAACTATTATCTTAGTATGCCACAAGAATGCTTCCATATTATTTTACCCTAGTTCTACTTATTCGTATGTATCATCATTTTTTGCTCGTTATTTGGATAATCCCCATGAGTCATTAGTTTCACATGTTCATGTATCTATGCCAATATGCAATACTATTATTGTGGATCGTGTGCATCGGTTGTGTGTGGTGATTACTGGGGGATTGGAGACTAGAGTTGATCTCTGCCCTCATATATTTTTCAAATAATATATATACTTCTAAAATATCATTTTTTTCATTATTATTTAATTTACAAGATTTACACAAGCACTTCCTATAATTTTCTATAATTTTAGAGCTTTTAAATTAATTTTCTTGCATTAATTTACATAAAAATTTAGTAATTACCCTTTTAAAATTATTTGTGATAATTTAATCACTTAACATTACTATTTGCATCCCTAATACACTTTTAAAAATATTTTCACTTTATTTTTATAATTTCAATTATATTTTTAGGTTATCCGCATAAATTTTCAACAATAGCCTATATTTTATTTTCTTATTGCAATTGACATTTCATTTAGGATCAAAATAATATTTTATAATTTTGTTAGTATCCTATTATTGTTTAAAGTATTAATTTCCATAAGTAGAATTTTTATATATTTATTTAGCTATTTTATTAAATTATTTTCCTTTTAATTTCTATTTAAAAAAGCTGGCCTAATTTTGAGTCAATATTTTGTACCAAACAAGCCCAATACCCTATCCTAATAAACCCCAGCCCAAACCAAATGACCTATCACGACCTGTCCAATTAACCCACCCCAACCCCTCTTTAATATCCTGGACGTTGATCTGTAAGATCAACAACCCACAATTAACCTAACCTTTTATTTACCCAACCCCAAAATCCTAATCCACATTCCCTATAAAGCCTCCTCCCTAAGACTCTCCCCCTCTCTGAAGAACCCTAATCGCCGCCACCCTCTAAACCCCGAGGAGTGCCTAACACCTTCTCTTTGAGGTAACTTGAGCCCTTACCCGATCTTTGATGATGTAGACTAGTTAAACCAGGGTCATTTGCAAATAGGTTCCCTAACGCACCTTAAAAATCATTAGGTGGCGACTCTCCTCTTTTGATACCTCTTTAAAAGAGTTTTCACATGTCGAAACCCAATTTCGCGAGAAAAAAGGGCGACACATACTATTATGGATTGTCACACGAAGCTCGTAACGTTGGCAATACCGGGGTTTCCTAGGATCGAATGGAGAGGTTCTATAGATTATGTTTCCAGTAGGATGATTTCTTATCTGAAGGCTCAACGGATGGTTAGGGAAGGGGTGTTTTTGGTATTTGTTCTTCGTGAGGGACGTTGGTGCTGTTATTCCTACTATTGATTCTATTTCGGTAGTGCTAGACTTTTTTCCAACTTCCCCGTATTTTATGTGAGGGAAGTATGAATGTGTAAGCATTTGATGAGTGTCAAAGGGCCACAATTGTGGAGACCAACCTCAGCCTACAGATGGACCCAACCTGACTTGATGTTGAGTTTCAAGTGTTGGATATATCTGCTACCTACAACCTATTATTGGGACGACCTTGGATACATGCTACTGGGGCCATAACTTCTACTTTACATCGGGTCATGAAATATGAGTGGAACCATTAGGAAGTGATCATCCATGGAGATGGAAGTAATCCCATTTATAACAATCAGACTGTTCCGACCGTCGAGAATAGGAGGAAGTTGGGTGGAGAAACATACCATCGCATCGAGCGCGTCAACGCAATTGAGAAGGGAAAATGGTGAGCAGTAAGATAGAAAGCATATTTTCATGGACATGGTATGAACTTGACAAGGACCTCGGCAAGAATCTCCAGGGGATCAACAAACTGATACAGCTAAAGCTTCATGGCACAACTTTTGGGCTTGGGTATGAATACACCTGGCAAGAGTATCGGAATTGTCGCCACCATGGTGTGGTCCTTATTACCCTCTAGAAAAACCATTACCACATTTGCACCGGTCATTTCATCAAGCCGACATGATGTAGGGTTCCGAAGAAGATGAAGTTTTAGCTAGTATAAGGAATCTGTTTTTGGATGATGAAGACATGGATCGCAGTGCGATAGTTGAGGAGGAGGAGTAGGAAGGCCTTATTATTCAGACCGTGGAGAAGGGAGTTGTTCTCCAGAACTGGACTGCTGCACTATCAAGGGCCCGTCGAGTTCCTGGGTAGCCTTGCAATTATCATCATTTATTTTTGAAAGCAATTATATGAGAATTTAAGACATTTTCAGTGTTTTGTTTTAAACGTATTTTGTTTTGAAATAATTGCTCGAATCATCGAACTGCACTTGTTTGATGTTTTTTCTTTATCAATTGAATGTTGTTTTTAGTATTTATTATTATCTTTTACATTTTCTCTCTCTACAATATTATTATTACTTATCCTGATGAACCTATGACTGTGACATGTAATGAGACAAAACAACATAAGGATAGTGATTTAGAGGATCTGGAAGAGAATATAATACCCGAGGAAATTGTCAGAGAAGTGAAATTTTTTGAAAACAAGCCTAAGTCAAATTTGGATGATACCGAAGCAGTTAATTTGGGAGACTTCGAAATAGTCAAGGAAATGCGTGTCAGCATTCATCTATCACCGTCAGAGAAGGAAAAAGACATCCGGTTCCTGAAAGAGTATGAGGATATTTTTGCATGGTCCTACGATGATATGACAAGTTTGATCACGTCTATAGTGTCTCATAAACTACCTATCGATCTCATGCGTCCGCCTGTAAAGCAGAAGCTCAGAAAGTTCAAGCCAGATATGAGTTTGAAAATAAAATAGGAAGTCATCAAGCAGATAAGAACCAACTCAGAGTGGTTGAATATCCGACCTGGTTGGCTAACATTGTACCAGTTCTAAAGAAAGATGGGAAAGTCAGAGTGTGTTCGATTATCGGGACTTAAAAAGAGCAAGTCCCAAAGATGATTTCCCATTTCCCAATATACACATACTGATCTACAAATATGCCAAGCATGAACTCCATTCCTTTGTGGATTGCTTCACGGGATATCATCAAATCTGGATGGATTAAGATGATGGCGAAAAGACAACCTTTATTACATTATGGGGAGTATATTGTTATAAAATGATGTCGTTTGGCCTAAAGAATGCTGGAGCCACTTATATGAGGTCCATGTCAACCATTTTCCACGACATGATACACAAGTAGATAGAGGTGTACGTGGACGACATCATCATCAAATCTAAAAAGGGTAAAAATCACATAACAGATTTGAGAAAAATCTTTGATCGACTTCGAAAGTACAATCTGAAACTGAATCCCGCGAAATGTGCCTTCGGAGTCCCTACTGGAAAACTGTTAGGGTTCATCATCATCCACCGAGGAATTGATGTAGACCCGTCAAAGGCTAAGTCTATCCAAGACTTGCCTCCTCTGAAGAACAAGAAAGATGTGATGAGTTTCTTAGGGCGTCTCAACTACATCAGTCGTTTCATAGCACAATCAACTGTGACCTTGAACCAATAAAAATGTTGAAGAAAGATGCTGCAATAAGTTGGACTGAAGAATGTCAGAAATCCTTTGACAAAATCAAGGAATATTTATTCAAACCACCTATTTTGGTCCCATCGAAACCTGGGAGACCTCTGCTACTTTATTTATCTGTACTAGATGGGGTTTTCGGCTGTGTCTTGGGACAACACGACGAGACGGGAAGAAAGGAGTAGTCCATATACTATCTGAGTAAGAAGTTCACACCCTACGAAGCACAATATTCTTTGCTGGAATGCACCTACTGCGCTTTAACATGGATAGCTCAAAGGTTGAGGCATTACTTTTGCGCCTACACCACATATGTCATATTAAGTATGGATCCACTAAAATACATCTTACAGGAACCTATGCCTACTGAGTGAGTTCGACATCATCTATGTAACTCAGAAGACGGTCAAGGGGCATACGTTGGAAAATCATCTGGCAGAATATCTTGTAGGTGGAGAATACGAACCATTGAAAACGTATTTTCCTGATGAAGAGGTATCATTCGTAGGAGAAGAAATCACTGAAGCGTATGATGGTTAGAGAATGTTCTCCGATGGAGCTGCAAAATTCAAAGGAGTGGGTATTGGAGCAGTTTTAGTGTCAGAAACAGGTCAACACTATCCGGTATCTACAAAACTCAAGTTTCCTTGTACCAACAATATAGTAGAATATGAGGCTTGCATCTTGGTACTCAAGTTTGCCATTGACACAAATGTTCAGGAGTTGCTGGTAATTGGAGATTCCGATCTTTTGGGGCATCAGGTTTCAGGATATTGGGCTACCAAGAACAACAAGATATTACCAAATATGTACTATGTACGGGATCTGATCAAGAGATTCACAAAGATAGAGTTCAAACATGTTCCGAGAATCCATAATGAGTTCGCAGATGCATTGGCCACTCTATCATCCATGATACAACACCAATACAAGAATTTCATCGATCCTATCCCAGTAGGGATTCATAATCAGTCAGCTTATTGTGCTCATGTTGAAGAAGAAACTGATGGAAATCCATGGTTCCATGACATCAAAGAATATTTGGCAAAAGAAGAGTACCCGGAGCACCAAAATCATACTCAGAAATGTACACTCCGAAGATTATCCAACCACTTTTTCCAAAGCAGAAGAATTCTGTACAGAAGGACTCTAGATCTGGGATTATTACGATGTGTCGATGCCAAGGAAGCATCCAAATTTCTCGAAGAGATGCATTCCGGAACTTGTAGACCACACATGAATGGCTTTGTCTTAGCTAAGAAGATACTAAGAGAAGGATATTTTTGGATGAGTATGGAAACAGACTGCATCAAGTATGTCCAAAAGTGTCATCACTGCCAAGTACATGCTGATATGATACGAGTGCCACCCAATGAACTCAATGTACCAAGTGCACCTTGGCCTTTATCCTCTTGGGGGATGGATGTCATCTGTCCAATCAAACCCACCGCTTCAAATAAGCACAGGTTCATTCTAGGGGCCATAGACTATTTCACAAAATGGGTTGAAGACGCATCATACAAGGCTGTAACTAAGATGGTCATCGCTGATTTCATTAGGGATCGTATTGTTTGTCGATTCGGGGTACCAAAATCGATCATCAACAATAATGCCACCAACCTTAACAGTGATTTGATGAGATCCATGTGCGAAACCTTCAAGATCAATCATATGAATTCGACAGCATACAACCCGCAAATGAATGAAGTTGTGGAAGCCGCCAATAGAACATCAAGAAGATATTAGGAAGATGGTAGATAATCACAAATAATGGTACGAGAAGCTACCATTTTCCCTACTTGGATATTGTATCACGGTTCGCACATCCACCAAATTAACTCTTTATTTGCTGGTCCATGGCACTGAAGCCGTTATCCCCACCGAAGTAGAAATTCCTTCTTTGAGAATCATACAAGAGGCTAATCCCCATATTTCATTCAAGTCGCTATGAACAACTGTCTCTCATTTATGGGAAAAGAATGAGCGCGGTATGTCAAAGTCAACTCTACCAGAACAGAATGTCCAGAGCTTTCAACAAAAGGGTTAGGCCTAGACAATTCACACTGGGGCAGTTGGTGCTAAAGAGGATCTTCCCGCATCAAGACGAATCCAAAGGGAAGTTTTCACCAAATTGGCAAGGTCCCTACATGGTTCACAAAGTACTAACAGGAGGAGCACTCATGCTTGCAGAAATGGACAGAGAAATTTGGCTGAAACCTATCAACTCAGACGCACTCAAGAGATACTATGTTTAGATTGTTTACATTCCTTTATTTGATGTAACTGAACTATGCTTGACCTGATTCCCATTTACGAGGGGATACATAGGCAGCCCTATGGGTTCGGTCACATCTTAATAAAATATTCATTTTTTACCATGGTCAGAAACTGGGGCAGAATTTTGAGGAGGACCTTCAAAATTCTAAAGCAAGTCCAGTCAACGTCGTCATACACAGTACAATCAAAGGATTTCTTTTAAACTAGGCCAGAATTTTGAGGAGGACGCTCAAAATTCTAAAGCAAGGAGGTCTCAATGTCTCTAAAATATGTCATAGTCATTGGTTCATCTAAATTACTTAATATTGCATACTACTATATTTCAAATAACTACACTCATTAAATGCATGCATATTTTTTGAAAACTTTATTTTTATAAATAGCCAGATGCTTCCCAGGGTAACTCAAACAGGATCTCGAGACAAGAGAAAAAGAAAAGCGAGAAGGCGATAGCACGGACCAACCTTTCCCGCAAAACTCACGATTTTTCTTTGGATGCAGGCACAATGAACATAACAGGAACATTCACACAGCAAAATCACTATCTTCATAATGACAAAGTTGGCAAGCGCAAACACATCAAGCTAAGAAATACTCTACATTCTCACTATCACTCATCATTTTTTCGCACGAGTTTAGACTCTGCCTTCTGCATAAGGCTAAGCACTGCCTTTCCTACATGAGACTAAGCATTGTCTCTCTTTGCATGAGGCTAACCTTTCCTCCATAATTCCACAAGGCTAAGCATTGCCTTTCTTTGCATGAGACTAAGCATTGTCTCATAGTTGCATGAGGCTAAGCATTGCCTCCTTAATTGCATAAGGCTAATAATTGCCTTTTCCTGCATGAGACTAAGCATTGTCTCCTATTCATGGCTAAGGCTAAGCATTGCCTTTCTTTGCATGAGACTAAGCATTGTCTCCTCTTTGCATGAGGCTAAGCATTGCCTCTTTAACTGCATAAGGCTAAGCATTGTCTTTTCCTAGATAAGGCTAAGCACTGCCTTTATTTTCATGAGACCAAGCATTGTCTCCTATTTGCATGAGGCTAAGCCCTGTCTCCTTAACTGCATAAGGCTAAGCATTGCCTTTTCCTTCATGAGACTAAGCATTGTCTCTTTTTTTGCATGAGACTAAGCATTGTCTCCTTGTTGCATGAGGCTAAGCACTGCCTCCCTAATTGCATAAGGCTAAGTACTACCTTCTTTTCATGAGACTAAGAATTGTCTCCTATTTGCATGAAGCTAAGCTCTTCCTCCCCTTCTTGCATAAGGCTAAGCACTACTTTTTCCTCAACAATAAATGCTTCTCCATTACGCCATCTAAGACCTAGCATTATCCTCTACTCACCTAGGGCTAAGCATTGCCCTCACCTTACCCATGACTAAGCCTTGTCTTGTCGTATCTTTGCATATTACCAAACATCATATTTTGCATTTCATGGGCTGAAACATCGCCATTTTGTCCAAAGGCGTCATAGTCTGAAGTCATCATCCTCATAGCCGGATGACACCATTCCATGACCCGAGGATATCTAAAAAACCCACATCATTATTCAAAGGCGTCATGGTTCAGAGGCACCATTCTCATGGCTCGAGGACATCATTTCATGGCCTACGAATTCCTTATCACATGATTCATGGCCCAGGACATCATGGTCTAAGGACATCATCCTCACCGTCCAAAGATAACCTTCATGGTCCGAAGGGAATTTGCATCATGTTTAAATTCTCGCAATAATCCATATATACTTGCATGCATCGTGTTTTCAGTTTTGCAGGAAATCCAGGAAGTAACCGTTCTCCTAACAGGAGCAATCTTCGCTCCGATTTCTGTTCAACGTTCAAATCCTGCAATTATTTCAAATGTAACCAACCACCATCAGATACCCACTTTTCTCAAAATCCGTTCAGATACTCGTTCTGAGATACATCCGTAATAGTTCGTACTCACATTCACAATTTCGTATAAACTCATCGGATATTGTCCTATCCCAAAAGAACCCTTTCCGAAGCATACGTCATTACTCTAACAACTTCATCAGTTTCGTTTGCCGTTGGACCTAGAACTACACACGATCTGATTCCAGTAACACCATGGATATGTAGGCAACTCCGGAACCAGGGTTCGGCCTCCATTTTTCAAATCACCTCATTCGGTCAAAATCGGTCATCATTTTCTTTACCCGATAACTCTTTCATCATTCCCGGGTAAAGAGAGGCAGCTGTTGATACTCAATTTTGCCCTCATATATTTTTCAAATAATATATATACTTTCAAAATATGCGTTATTATTTAATTTACAAGATTTACACAAGCACTTCCTATAATTTTTCATAGTTGTAGAGCTTTTAAATTATTTTCTTACATTAATTTACATAAACATTCAGTAATTACTCTTTAAAAATTATTTGTGATAATTTAATCACTTAAAATTACTATTTGCATCTCTAATAAATTTTTTGAAATATTTTCACTTTGTTTCTTATAATTACAATTATATTTTTAGGTTATCCGCATAAATTTGCAATAATACCCTATATTTTTCTTTCTTATGGCAATTGACATTTCATTTAGGATCAAAATAATATTTTACAATTTTTATAGTCTCCTATTATTGTTTAAAGTATTAATTTGCATAAGTAGCATTTTTATATATTTATTTATCTATTTTATTAAATCATTTTCCTTTTCATTTATATTAAAAAAAGCTGGCCTAATTTTGAGTTAGTTTTTCGGACCAAACAAGCCCAATACCCTATCCTAATAAACCCCATCCCAAAGCCAAATGACCCGGTCGCGACTTATCTAATTAACCCGCCCCAACCCCTCTTTAAAATCCTAACCGTTGATCTCTAGGATCAACGACCCACATTTAACCTACCCTTTTATTTACCCAACCCCAAAACCATAATCCCCATTCCCTCTAAACCCGCTGCCCTACGACTCTCCCCATCTCTGAAGAACCCTAATCTCCGCCACCCTCTAATACCCTCTCCTAATGGGATTCTCCTCTCATTTAATTGCCATATCTGTGTGTTTCCACTACTGGTTGATTCTCCATGGTATCACTTCGTACTTGCCTAAACATGGAAAGTACTACTTCTCTGATTTTGTCCGATTGATTCCATTCTCTTGAATCTGGACCATATCTCGTCTACACACGTTCAATACTATATTGTGTGAGTCCAATTTTGTTTTGATTTTGCTGATTTACACTTTCCCTAAAAACTAGGGTTTATCAGATTTCTCTTTTAAATTGATTTCAAATTGATTTGCATGTTTTATTTCCTTGTTTGTTTTTTTAACTTACTATGTTTCCTTATATGTTTGTTCGATATTTGACTGCTATATAACCCCCCTCCCCTCCATTTTCCCTTCTGGGACAGATTTGAAAATCGATCTCTTCACTAAAAATTGGTGTTTTTGCTACTCTCTTGCTTGGTATTCTGTACTGGCCAGCTGAAAGCCAAGTCCATTAACATCTTGTTACTTAACCTGTTTTTGGTGCGAGCATTGCCATGAGTTCATCGAAGCTCTTCAGAACGTTGACGCATTAGGGATTCTGGGTTTTCTGTGGAAATTTATTTTTTTACTGTTCTTCGCTTAACTGGTGAGTCTCTATACTTTGTAATTTCGTTCCTAGGTATCTATGGTTTGCGTATGTTTTTAATCCTGAAGTTTGTCAGTTCAATATGTTTCTGGACTTTTTTTTGTGTATGTAATTCCGTTTGGTTTCTTCAGTTCTTTAGGTATTTTTAACTTTTAGCTTCAAGCATGTATAAACCTGGTTCTATTAAATTCTGACCAGTCAATGTGTTAAGAATTATTACTGTTTGGGACCCTTACACTTGTTAGCATCTTCTGGTGTTTAATTTTGCCTTTTGCTATCAATCTTGTTACTTGAATATGCCTTACTTGCATAATTTGTACTTCTTCTAGTCGACTAGTTTATTGAGTTTAAAGCATAAATGTGTACACCTACTGTAAGGCGCAAGTCTATTTCCCATCATATTCTGAATTTGTTTGGTGATAGCTTTCCTATCTAACATGTTTTGGCCCTGCTCTCTATCGGTATGAACTTTAGTATGTTGAACCCCCTCCCTGATTCACCAATAGTTGTAATCGGCTTTTATCATGTCTAACTGTTGTCCTATTGCCAAATTATCATGACTGTTTCATAACATCAGGACCTATACTTAGCATAATCTAGACCTTCTTTAGGTAGTTAGTCTACTGTGTCAATGCTAGAATACCTACACATGCTATTTAACTTGAGCTTACTTTTCACTCTGTGATGCTTGTCTTGCATACATAATAGGTTTTAATCTGTGATAAGACCTTTTCTATCAGCTATGATCTTGCTTCCCCGTTAATATGTCCCTCAGTATGTCTTTGGCTCACTTGATTCCTTGTTCCTTCAGTGATCCGCTTGGCCTGTCATAATGTGTGTTCTTATCATGTTTCAATGCAGTCTTGCCTTCTGATGAGAGTTAACATGTCTGTCTTATGATACTAGGATGTATACTTAGCATAATTTGGACTTCTTAGGTCTTAAACTGTTAGTATTGTGTATATGTGCATGATAACTTCTGTCAAATCTTGCAAACTTATTGCTCCCCCTAACTCTTTCAATTTGTGGATGTTATGTGCTACTTTGTTAAATGTTGAAATGCTACTGAACAAGTCCTATGACCTGCTTGATTAGCTGCTCTGTATGTTCAACTTGACTATGTTTACTTTACATTATAAGTGTATCCCCAAACATCTGTCCCCCCATCACTGTCCACTCTCCCTAATTTTCTACTTATGTTGTTCTGCACTTCTCATTCTTAGCCGGCTGAAAGCCAAGGCTACCTATGTTCTATTATTGGCCTCCCTAGTGTGAGCACTGCTCGGGGTCCAAGTGAGGCCCTTGTGAACTCTGACACACTAGGGATTGGTCCTTAGTAATTCCCTAAATCTAAAACTACTCCTATTTGCCCTACTACATCCTGTTATTTGTTGTGTACCTAAATTGGCTGATTTAAATGGTGCAACACTTGGTGCTACGGTTGAATAAATTGGCTTTGGACTCCTCTATGGATTCCTGCGTGGTGTGTTGAATGTGGATCTTTGTTAAAGGAATGAGTATTGTGTGTAAAAGTTATTGAAGGCCCAGACAATGATGGGTATTTTATTTGGGCCTATTGTAGATCTATTGTCACTATTATGTAACATTTGTATTTTTTTACTCATTATTGGGCCTGTAATAAACTTTTGTATAAACAATTGGGGTGTTAGTAAAAAGGGAAATGGGTAGAATTTAATATCTACATGAAAAGTGGCTAGATAACATGCCTATAGTACTAGGTAATGTATTTTCTAGATGTGTTGCTCGATTACATGTCCACTGTAGAGATCATGACATTAGAAAAAGCACACACACACACACACACACACTATCTTCTAGCAAACATGGATTCAAAATGCTGTAATTATTCTTACTGCTACGTGTTACTAGAAAACCTGCCTATAGGAACAAATGTCAATGAACTTTCCTTCAATCCACTTCAGTTGATCACTAGAAGTCATGCCTATAGGATTTTGATCACTTCATTTTCTATTGTATCTCATTGTTCATTAGAAATCTTGTTTATAGGACTAAGTATAAAAATAAAACTAGTTCTAAGTGTCAAGTGTTAGAGATCATGCCTATAGGAAATAATTGCTTGTTAATGGGTTAATACTAGACTACTCAAACATTATTCTTGAGCGCCACTATTAGAAAAACCTGGATAATCCTGGGACTCTTCCCAGCAGACTTTGCTATATTCAACTGTGTAGATCACCTAGGCATAACACATATAGGATTGATAACTTAAAACTTTCAATAATCAACTTGTAATACATGCATAATTCTGTCTATAAGAAATATCCTGCATCTGAAATTGCCTGCATACCTTGATCGCCTAGAAAGCATGTCTATAGGTTTACAATTCTAGATTCTACATATCCCTATTGACATATATGTTTGCGTGCATTTGCAGCTCAAGTGTGGAGGTCAATGTGAGCCTTTAATTTCTTTTATGTGAAGTCTTTATATGTTTTGTTCGTCGCTTAGTTTTTGCATTTTTGAGCAGCCTAGATAAGATCTATAACCATCCAAATAGAGGTCCAAAACCTCCGGGACCATAGATATGGGATGAGTAGTGCACGCGTATGGCATGACCTATAATTGAATTAGAGCGCTCTTAGGTAAACAACTTTAAGATAGTAATTGGTAGCAGGAGACGATAGTCTGCCTGCTAAATAATATGAGTAACACTCTGTCTCGAGGGAGTTACAAATATTATTTATGTTGCACGGGGTGATCCTTTAGGCCAAAAATCTTAGGAANNNNCCCCCCCCCCCCTTATTTTCTTCCTTTTCTAATAGAATCAAAATAGTTATACCCCTCTGTTCAAGATCTCTTTGTAATGAAATTCTTAGGTTTTTTTCTCTCTTTGCTTACTTGATCACGTAGACTAATCCATATAATTTAAATTTGGCCAGGACCCACAGTTGTGGACCTAGAGGAGTGTCTAACACCTTCTCTTTGAGTTAACTTGGGCCCTTACCCGATCTTTGATGATGTAGACTAGTTAAACCAGAGCCATTTGTAAATAGGTGCCCTAATGTAGCTTAAAAATCATTAGGTGGCGAGTCTCCTCTTTTAATACCTCCTTAAAAGAGTTGTCACATGTCGAAACCCGAGTTCGTGAGAAAAAAGGGCGTGACACATGCTATTATGGATTGTCACACAAAGCTCGTAACGTTGGAAATACCGGGGTTTCCTAGGATCGTATGTAGAGGTTCTATAGATTATGTTTCCAGTAGGGTGATTTCTTATCTGAAGGTCCAACAGATGGTTAGGGAAGGGGTGTTTTTGGTATTTGGCCTTCGTGAGGGACGTTGGTGCTGCTATTCCTACTATTGATTCTATTTCGGTAGTGCAATACTTTTTGGATGTGTTTGCTGCAGAACTGCAGGGCTTGCCACCCGACAGGGATATTGATTTTAGTATTGACTTGGGCTGGACACTCAGCCCATTTCTATTCCTTCGTATCGTATGTCACCAGCAGTGTTCAAGGAATTGAAGGATCAGCTACAGTAACTCCTTGATAAGGGGTTTATTCAGCCTAGTATGTTGCCTTGGGGTGCACCGGTTATGCCTGTGAAGAAGAAGGATGGTACTATGCGGGTGTGCATCGACTATAAGCAGTTGAACAAAGTTACACTCACGAACAAGTATCCTTTGCTGCACATTGATGATTTATTTTACCAGCTTCAAGGAGCGAGGGTCTTATCTAAGAATGATTTGAGGTCTGGGTATCACCAGTTTAAGATTCCGGACTCGAATATTCTGAAAACGGCATTCAGCACCCACTATAGTCACTATGAGTTCCTTGTGATGTATTTTGGGATGACCAACTCCCCAACAACATTCATGCATCTGATGAATAGTGTATTCCAGTCATATCTCGATTCATTTTTCATAGTATGCATTGATGATATCCTGGTGTACTCATGTAGCCAAAGGGAGAATGCCCAACATTCGCGGATTGTACTAAAGAGGTTGAGGGAGGAGAAGCTTTATGTCAAGTTCTCAAAGTGTGAGTTTTGGCTTAGTTTGGTGACATTCTTGGGGCATATGGTGTCCAATGAGGGTATTTAGGTGGATCCAAAGAAGATAGAGGCGGTTCAGAGTTGGCTGTATATTATGGTTGCTTTGTGAGGTGTTTCTCGTCCATTGCAACTCCTTTGACCAGGTTGGCCCAAAAGGGTGCTCCATTTAGGTGGTCGGATGAGTGTGAGGAGAGCCTTTAGAAGCTTAAGACTGCCTTGACCACAACTCTAGTTCTAGTTTTTCCTTTAGTGTTAGGCTCTTATACAGTGAATTCTGATGCTTCTCGGATCGGTATTGGGTGTGTCTTGATGCAGGAGGATAGAGTGATTGCTTATGCTTTGCGCCAACTGAAGACCCATGAGAAGAACTACCATGTTCATAATTTGGAATTGGCAGCGACCGTTCATGCATTGAATATTTGGAGGCATTATCTCTATGGAGTGTCTTGTGAGGTATTTACGGATCATCGGAGTCTCCACCACTTGTTCAAACAAAAGGATCTAAATTTAAGGCAACGGAGATGGTTGGAGCTACTACAGGACTATGATATTACCATATTGTATCATCCCCAAAAGGCCAATATGGTGGCCGATTCCATGAGTAGAAAGGCAGTGAGCATGGGCAGCCTCACATTTGTTTCGGTAGGTGATAGACGACTTGCATCAGATGTTCAGGCCTTGGCCAATCAGCTTGTGAGATTAGGTATTTCGGAGCCCAACCAGGTTCTAGCTTGTGTGGTTTTTTGGTCTTCCTTATATGATCGCATCATAGAGCGTCAGTATGATGATCCCCATTTGCTTGTCCTTAAGGACACAGTTTGGCACGGTGATACCAAGGAGGTTACTATTGGGGATGATGGGGTGTTGAGGATGCAAAGTCAGATTTGTGTGTCTAATGTAGATGGGCTACGTGAGTTGATTTTTGAGGAGGCCTACAGTTCATGGTATTCCATTCATCCAAGTGCCGCAAATAAGTATATAGGTTGTGCGCTGCTACGGAAGAGACTTCTTTGTGATATATAAATGTGGATCGGGTTGCACGCTGCAATTGAGTATGATGTGTTGTAGATGTTAGTTATTGTTGAGTTTATTCTGGTACTGATGAGATTTGAGAACATGTTATTCTGAGGCCCTTTGGTAGTTGACTTCCGGGTCCGTTTACATGAGCTTACTATTTTATCTACATTTATGTATTCCGTCGTTATTATTCATACAAGTTTATTGTTAGTGTCTTGTCAAAGCCTTGTCACTTCTTCGTCGAGGTTAGGCTCGACACTTACAGAGTATATGGAGTCAGTTGTACTCCTGCTACACTTCTGCACTTCTCCTGCTACACTTCTGCACTTCCTGGATCGACTTGCAGAGGAGACTTGAGGTAGAGCTGCTAGCATTCGCAGTCCCTGAAGTCCCCTTCTATTATATCTTTACTGTTCACTGTATTCAAACAGTTGTATTTCGTTCAGACTTTATTTGTAGTACTCTAATTGCTTATGTATTCATTACTCCAGATTTTTGGGGTATGTTTAGACAGCTATGTACCATATCTAATTCAGTTTATTTCAGTTTTGTATTATTAAGGTTTTTCTTTTAAATTGCTAAAAAATAGTTAATTAATTAGCTAACATTGGCTTGCCTAAAAAGTGGACGTTAGGCGCCATCACGATCCTACGGTTAGGATTTCGGGTCGTGATAAAAACTATTGTACCTAAAATGTTTAATAGAAGGGCAATAGTGTATCTCAGCTTTATAAAAATATTTTGGTATTTCAATCTTCCGTTCACACTTATTATATAGTATGATGATGATATACACCTTAAATCATTCATCTTATGCGGACTAAGGAGAAAATAAATTAATGTATAAGTATGGACTCATGAGATAAAGCCAACAACTTTTGTCCAAAGAAGTCAAGGCAACAATGAGCCAATGAATACGTTAAAGAATTACCAACAATTAAGCAACTATAACTTTCTTGAGCCAACCATTTTGTGATGATCTAACACCAACAAATACATTTGAATATTGAAGAGAAGAAATAAATGATGGCTAAGAAGCATTAATTATAAAGGACTGAAGTAAAAAACTCACGTAAGAGAAGAGAGTAAAAACAAAGAAGAGAGGAAGAGAGACAAGGCCTGCAAATAAACCTCTCTTCTTTGAATCTCTCTAATACAGACTTTATTACAAGAATCCTCTTTTCTTCTCATTTCAGCATTTCCCTCGTACCTTTGTTTATTGAGAGAATTAAATTAATATTTGAGACGTTTACCATGAGCAGTCTTCGTGTTAATTCATTTCATGATTTTGTTCCTCCTTCAGCATCAGAACAATCGTATGATGATTCAGGTTTAGAAGGTAACCTTTCCTCCTTTGTTTTTTTCTTTTACCCTTTTTGGGGTGGTTAAGTTTATATTCTTCTTTTTCTGTTTGATGGTACCGTTCTTGTTTTTTTATGGGTGATCACGGTTCTGAATGAAAAAAAAAATAGAATTAAGATTTTCATAACCAAGAAATAAAAATTCTAGGCACCATTTTTTCCTGGATTTTCAAGTGTCTTTTTTTTTTCTTTCTATGGAAGGGGTGGGAAATTTTCAAGTTCATGGCCTACATTGGTTCAGATGAAAACGTTCAAAGCTAAAACATAAATGTCAATTTCATCTATTCAACTACTCCATTAAGCAATGTCCTAAGTAGACTTAATGATATGTTCATGTTGTCTTATTATGGTTTTTCAATTATTTTCTGCTTTTAGGCGTTGCTGCATCTTTCAAGTTGTTGCTAAAGCTAATTCAAGATTACAAAGTTGCTTGTAACAAAGGTAGCACCGATGGCCTGAGAATGTTGAGGGTGGCGACGATGATGACCATTCTGGATAATGTTAGGACACGAATTCAGAAATGTCAATCCTTTGGTGACAAGAGATCGTTAGAATCTAAACTAAGGCGTTGTTACACAGATATTAAGCTTACTAGCAATGTTCCTAAAGATAAGAAGCAGCACGAGCCAATGATCGATGAAAAAGAAAGATTAAAGAGTCAGCTTAACGCGAGCTTGGTAGCACGGAAGAGCCTCGAGGTCATGTGTTCGAGTTTAGGAAAAGAGAAAGAAATTATGGCAGCAGAGTTATCAAAGAATGTGCATGAATTGAATGAAATGGAGGATCTTATAAATGAATTAAGAGAGCAGAATGAGTGTTTAGTGGAAAGGTTACATGGAAGTGGCATAGAGCAAAAAGATAGGAACAGGGCACTTTCTGAGCAACTACTCAGGTCACTTGATGGATATCAATCCATGAAGAGGAAATGGAAAAATGCGCATGAGGATAACATGGTAATGCGTTCAACATTAGAGGAAATAGGAGCAAAGATTAAATCCGGGCGCAACAGAATCCACCGGTTAAGAGAACGAATCGCGTCGGAGAACATGTCCTTGGTTGATATCCAAGAGGAGATTGTGGAATCGGAGCATACGTTTGAATGCTTTGAGATGCTTGTTGCAAAACATGGTCAAACAGAATGTGTCAAATCAAAAAGAGAGACCAATGGTGACAAGTCTTCGGTTCTTGCTTGAAAAGACAGGGTAACATAGAATTTAGCAGACAGAACGATCCAGAGTTCAAATTTTGTTATTCCATTTAGATGGAAAATGGAAACCAATAAAAATTAATTTTTTTTTAATAATTATTATAATAAAGGAAATCAGGTATATTTTGTAAATGACTATAATACTGAAGAATTTTGCTTTCAGTTCTGTATTGTGCAGTATTTGTTTTCCTGACTTATTTCGAAAGCTAAGGGCTAAAGATCTAGTGCAGGCCACCACCAGTCAATGACCTCGATAATTTGGATTCAGTATATCAACTTTTAAGTGCTCTGTTAATAGGGAAAATAATGATAAAATGAAGTGTGATCCACTTTCCCAGGGATGGGGACACACAGTGATATACTGATTCTAAGCGTTTAAATTCTTCTGTATGTGTTACAAGTCGAAACCTTAGAAGAGGTATGTGAAATTATCCCTTTATTTAAAATAAAATTACATCTAACTTAATTACACTTTGCAATGAAATACGACACTAGAGAATTACACTGTAATTACGACATAACTAACAAACAAATCATTGTAATTAACTTGTTAGTATGTTACGTCATGACAAACAAATAAACATTCACTCGCATTGATATTTCCTATTATATGTGTTGTGTATCTAAATTTCGATTAAAGTTTCTCTCACCTCCTTGGTCTCAAATATATTCTTCTGTACGTCATGAGTACCTATTCTTGAGGTGTTTTTATAACGATCCTACCGGTCGTTATGAGCATTGGTACTTCGCTCGATAGTTTGGAGGCACGGATATCTCCACATGATGTATAATCATTTGTGTGAATCGTCGGTTTTGGTTTCTAGGTTATTCGAAATCGATTTGGAAGAATGAATTTCATGAATTGAAGCTTTAAGTTGGAAGAGTGGATTTGCGCGTATTCCCGGATTTGCATTTGGATATTTCTAGAAGGATTCGGCACTAATTGGAGAAAGTTGAAAATTTAAAGGTTTTGGAAAGTTCAAAAGTTTGACCGAGAGATGACTTTGATGATATCGGGTTCAAATTGTGGTTCCGGGGATTGGAATGGCTTCGTAATGTCATTTGGGACTTGTGTGCAAAATTTGAGTTCATTCTGAGTTGATTCGATATGTTTCGGCGCGAGTTTTTGTAAGTTCGAAAGTTCATTAAGTTTGATTTGAGGCCTCAAGTAGGTCCGTTTTATGTATGGGACTTGTTGGTATGTTCGTATGGGGTCCCGAGGGGCTCGGATGAGTTTCAGATAGGTTTGTGTTGTGTTGCGCTCGTTTTTCTTATATTTCAACGTCGTTTCTTCAAGCATAAATGGTACCACATTAAGCAAATGAGCTCCAATTTCTGTTTTAATTGAAGCATTAGATCCATATCGTAATTACTGAGCCATAACAAAAAGAATCGTCGAATTTGGTCATCGTATGATGAGTTTATGGTCATTTTACTAAGAATTGGTTGCAAGATTTTTTCAGATTAACTACGAAATTGCCAGTGACTTCGTATTTAAAAATCCGTACTATTTCCAGATATTGAAACCAACATATCTCCTTCATTATAAGGTCAAATGGAATGATTCAAAAGCATAACTTGACTGAAATTTCATAAGAAACCCATTAGAGGCATCAAAATCGAGTTTTAGGATCATTTAGCACACAAAACGAGGCAGAACAGCTGGTAAAATACTTAATATCGAGGGTTTGTTCATTTGGTCATTTTTTTAGTTGGGGAGCTCTGATCTGGGCTATTTTTTGAGGCGATTTTCACCATATGGATTGGGGTAAGTGTTCTATACTTGATTTTGGTTATAT
>ML335987.1:0-37702 GCA_005239505.1 Nicotiana paniculata
TACGACCCTGAGAATAGCCCTTTGTTCTGCAATAAGTGCAGCATATTATTTGTAATCTGAAAGTACTCGGCCTGTATTTGAGGAACCAATATTGCTATGGCCAGATTCTCAGCTGTGGGTTGTGCCCAGTCATATAAAGGATCCTCTGCCCCTATTTGAGCTACTGGGTCTACCACATCATCCCCATGATTATTCCGGTTGTGTTGATCTTCCATGTCGGTTTCAATTTTTTCAATTTGTGGTTGATGTTTGCTTTTCCGGTTGGTCCGATTTATGGTCCTGNCAGCGCCAAAATTTGATCATGCTCAACTATGTCTTGTAGAAGACTAAGCGGGCGTTGCAAATATAATCCTGGGGTATTATGCCCAGAGTCGATCCCGCAGGGAATTTACGTATCAATTGAGTTTATAAAATACTAAACTGTTGTCTAATACAGTTTCTCAAGACTTTTGAGTATCAATTTGGTGATGATTAACTAATTCTACAATCAATAATAATAAACTAGCAATTAACTAACAATTTAATGTAACAATGATAATAAAAGGGTCTAAGGTTATGGTTTCCCCCATTGGTGAATTCTTCCTTGGATATTTCTTATAGTTTAATTGGATATCTCTATCAATCATGAATGCTCTCACTATCATAAATCTCTCTCAAGTAATTATGATAATTTACTAAACGCACTCTCTCAAGTTACGCTAGCTAGATCGCAATACAGTTCACTTTAGATTGCACCCGAGGTATCGTTATCTCTAATCTAACCTCTAAACCCTCGGTTATGACCTTCATCTGTACTCCGAGAGTGGTGTTGTTCAAGAAATTACCTAAATATGCACTCTTTCTCAAGTAGATACATAATAAATAGGAATAGTTAATCAAGGGCCCTTTCAATCAACTATAACAAGAACGTAGTTGAACAAAACGAGATTAATCAACCAAAATATATTAATATCACAATGAATTCATCCCCAACGTGTTCTAACAAAACCCTAGAATAAAGAAATTAGCTACTCATGTTATTGAGAATCAAAACTAAAAGAAATTGCATGATTGAAATACAAAGTAAAGAATACTCGATGTAGAAATCGATGTTTTTCACTTCTATGGTGTTTTCGTGTTGAATCCTTCCGAATCTCCTACGTCTCTCTAAGTTGTGTTGTTTGGGATATATTTACATGTTTAGGGCCAACCCTAACCATGTAGGAGACTTCTATTTCAACCGGGAAACACTTAAACTCGTCAAAACTCGAATTTGGCCGAAGCTGGGACATCGGGTGTTTGGGGCCAAACGCCCCCTTAAGGCCAGTGCAGGCCTGGTGTTTGGGCCCTAACGCCCCCCTAACGCCTGGGGGTGCCTGGCCTTAGTGGGAAAACGCCCCCCTAATGCCAGGGGGTGCCCGACTTTAGGGGGCAAAACCCCGGCTATCGCCCGTGTGTCTCCTTTTGCGTATTTTCGACGTATTTGCATCCCTTTAGCTCCGTTTCCATCTCCAATTCACCTACACATGAAATAAACTCCATTAAGCACATAAAAAATGTATTTTTATCATTAATGCACCTCAAATATAAGGTATATCACATCTTAAACTATGCAATTTAGTCTCGCATCAGCCTTCACACCCTTTTAAGTATATTATCTCGAAATCAAATGGAGCTAATAATGCTTGCCACCTCGCAAACATCTGTTCGGATATATCGTGCTTAAAATCTTTATAAAAGATGATTTTTTTTGCTTGACAATCAATTTTTATTAAAAACTTCTGATTATATAGATCAGTCTGGAATTTCATAACAAATTTTACTATAGCAAGGATTTCCTTAGCTATAGTAGCATAATTCTTTTGGGAATTATTCTATTTTCCCGAATAGAATTGAACAAGATATTCTTGTTTATCTATTTGAGAACACTGTTTGAGTATTCCTCCATACCCAATGTCTGAGGCATCATTCTCTACAACCTTTACCCAGATTGGGTTAGCAAGGGTTAAACACGTAAGATTATTAACCTTCTGTTTAATTCTTTTGACTGATTCCGTATGACTATTAGTCCATTCTTGAGGATTCTTCTTTAACCTATCATAAAGAAGAGCAATATCTTTTGCTAAATCGTTTATAAAAGGAGAGATACAATTCAAACTTCCTAAAAATCTTTGAAGCTGAGTTTTATCAGTGATTATATCAGGGAATTTAGAAGAATATTCTATACTTCTATTAATAGGAATTATTCTTCCGTTTTCTATATTATGACCAAGAAATCTGATATTATTTTGGAAAATAAACATTTTTTGGTTTGGATATTACTAAACCGTTTTGAATTATGATTTTTCTGAATAAATCTAAATGTTTGAAATGCATTTCAATAATTTTTGAAAATACTAAAATATCATCAATATAAACTATTACAAAGTCAGTATAGGGAAGGAAAATATCATTCATAATTTTCTGAAATTCAGACGGGGCATTTTTTAAAACCGAAGGGCATAACATTCCATTCATATTGACCCATTTGAACATTAAAAGACGTTTTATATCTGTCATTTTCAGATATATGAATTTGTCAATAACCTGATTTTAAATCAAATTTTGAAAATATTATGGCACCATGTAATCTATCCAGTAAATCCTTTTTATTTGGAATATGATATCTAATCCATTTCAGAACCTTATTAAGAGGTTTATAATTAATCACTAATATAGGAACTCCTCGTTCCTGTTTAGCATGTTTATTAACATAAAAAGTTGTACAAGACCATTTGGACTTGGAGGGTCTTATTAAACCCTTTTGTTGTAAGGAATCAATTTCCTTCTTGCAGAACTCTAAATATTCAGAGTTCATTTGACATGGTCGAGCCTTAGTAGGGATATTATCCTCAGAAAAGTCTTCTTCATAAGGAAGACTTATTATATGCTTCTTTCTACTTCAAAATTGGTTGGGATGGTCCCCACAAATTTGCATCGAAAATTGATTTTTAAGAAGACTAATTTTTTCTAAAAGTTTAGGATTTTTTAAACCCTGGCTAATTGTGAAAGAACAAATTTCATTTTTCAAAAAATCAATTTGTTTAACTTTTGCAAAAATATTGCTAGAAATAATCTCATTCAAATATCTTTGAATTGGTTGAGTGATAAACTCAAAATTAATTTCTTTTCTATTGTATGTACCAGTAAAACTTTTGTATCCCAATTTGTGAAAGGAATTATTTTATGAAAAAATGGCACACCTAATATTACATCCTGAGCTATGTCTTTCATCAAAATAAAACTTTCTGGTATATAGACATCATGTTGGCAAATATAAACCTTAGGTAATTTATATGAAATTTGACCGCCACTAGCATTTTTTAATCGCTGTGTGGTTTTATGAAAATATCTGGAAGGTATTACCCCTTCTTTTATACAGTTCAAATATGCTCCACTATCAAATAAAGCAGTAAATTCTCTTTTAAAATTACAATAAATTGAAAGAGTTATTTTTATTAAAAAATTTTGAGTAGTAAAATACTGGGTTTTTGCAAAAATTTATCGTCTGCATAATTAATAGCTCCTAGTAATTTACTAATAGCTTTGCCTTCAGATGTACCTGCACCAATATCTTTTTCAGTAATATTAGTACTGAATTCCTTTCTGATCTTAGTGTCAGAATTTTCTAACTTAAAAATTCTTTCATCCAAGGCTATATTAGAAGCCTTTATCTCTGAGACTTCTTTCTAGAGATTATTAATACTCAAATCTTGAACAGTAGTCATCCTATTATGTTGGGATTTTTCTTTAATCATTCTCTTAATATCGGACATGGTATATGGTCCCTTTTGTTGTGGAATTTCTTCCATCTCTGTACATACTATTTCTCAGCTTGTAGGTACCTTATCAATGATCTGGGATCTTATTCAGGGTCCTTACTAACCTTTAACAATTCCAGAACACTGTCATTGGTCAAGACGTTGATATCCAAGTTAAACTGGGAATGAAGATTATAAAGATCATCGTCAGTGCTACAACACTGTTTTGAGCATTGTCTTTTATCACATGTTCCTTGCTCATCTACAAAAGATGAAATATAATTCTCTTCTTGAAGTACTCGTAAGTCTTCATCGGTTGATGATTCATCTGTATCATATTACAGAATTTTCTGAAGAGGAATTTAAAAGAATTTTGAAAAGAGAATCATTGATATTATCATCTAAGTTAAGAGCTTTGATGTCACGACCCAAAACTCAATAAGGTCGTGATGGCGCCAGACACCAACGTCAGACAAGCCAACACTTAATAATTAATTTAAAATTTCCATTTTAGTACTTTGAAATCGTTACATTTCATTTCATTTTATAATGGTCAATAAAACTTTACTGAGTAAATAGCGATGTTTTAACAATTTAATTTAACAAATAAATCCCAAAATCATCCCAGAACCCGGTGCCACGAATGCATGAGCAATTTCTAGGAAGTATACATGTAATACAATATTTGTCCGGAGTACAAATTGGACAAAGAAATAAAAATATAGTACTATACATATGAGGAAGACTCTGTCGGCTGCGGGTCGTCTCGAGAGAAAACAGCTCTCCTAAGTCTCTAGGTCAGCCACATCCCTGCGTCAAGCGGGACCACTAGATATACATGTACCTGTGCAATAAAAATGCACAGCAAGTGTAGTATGAGTACGAAAAAAATGTGTGCTCAATAAGTATCCCGCCTAACCTCGAAGAGGTAGTGACGAGATGTCGAATTTGACACTTTCTAGAGGTCAATCTAATAAAATCAAGGGTGACACTAAGCATGGATATCATAGGTAATTAAAAAGTAGTGATAGGAAATAACAACTTCTTTTCGCATATTACAACATTATAATCTTCGTCATTTAGTTGAATATTTATAAATCAAGGCCAGCAAACAGTTAAAAATCACCTAAAGTACGCAACAAATATCATGCGCAAGCAATGCCGAGGGTCAAACGTCTCGAACCAACGATATATGTATACTGTGCATTGCCAAAGGGTCGAACGGCTCGAACCAAAGATGCATCTATTACCCCGCTCGCGAATCGATCATGCGACGCGGTCATATATAAATAATAGAGTTACCCTGCTCGCGAATCATACATGCGACTCAGGTACTCATAGATACAAACACTCACACAATAAATTCACATTTTATCAGGAAAACAATCACCCAAGGAGGTGATAAAATTCTCTTTTAATAGACGCGAAGATAGTATTTAATCTTTTCCAAAAATTCATTTACCAAGTTAGATAAGGTTTAATCGTTTCTAAATTCATCAATAAAGTTACAAGTATGGAAAATAAAACATGCTTTTGGGTCCTAGAATACCCAGACATAAGCATAATAGTAGCTACGCATGGACTCTCGTCACCTCGTGCGTACGTAGCCCCCACAAATTGTAACACGTATTTAATTATTTCACATATGGGGACAATTCCCTCTTACAAGGTTAGAAAGGAGACTTACCTCACTCCGAAGATTCATAACCGGCCTTCAAGCCCTTCCGACGCCTCACATTGATGCACCACGCCCAAAACTAACCAAATAACGGGAAAACCAATGAAAATATACTCTAATACTTATATCAATTCAATTTATATAAATTTCAAACTCCACTTGGAAAGTTAATAAAATCACCCTCGGGCCCACATGCCCAGATTCAGAATTTTTTTGAAGATAAATGTTATCCATAACTTTACGAACTCAAATATATAATTTTCTCTAAATTCCATACCCAAATTCGTTGTCAAAGTCCAAAAATACACATTCTAGGTCTTTCTTCAAAATCCCAAATTTCTACTAATTTCCATGACCTATCTATATTCAAATCTTGTATTTGACTTGCAATGAGTAGAAACAACTTACCTTGACATAGATGACAAAAATCCCCACTTGAAGCTCTCCAAAAATCTCCCAACCAAGAGAAAAATGAAGAGAAATGGCCAAATCCCGTCTTTAAAAGACACCGCCCAGTGATCTCTCGCACCTGCAGTCACATGAACGCTTCTGCGGTTCCGCAGGTGCGGACCCATCACCGCTTCTGCGGTCAGTGGCTTCTTGCCCATTCCCGCTTCTACGCTTATAAATCCGCAGGTGCGGCTCGCTTCTGTGGCGAGCCAACCGCATCTGCGGTCCTAGTCCTAGCGATCCAACGTTCGCTTCTGCGGCACCAAGGCTGCTTCTGCGGCTCCGCACCTGCGGCCAGAGCCTCGCAGGTGCGGTCACACCAGACACCAGCAACCTCAACCTTTCTCAAATTCCAAATTCAATCTGTTAACCACCCGGAATTCACCCGAGGCCCTGAGGAACCCGTCCAATCATATCAACCTGTTCCAAAACATAATGCGGACCTGCTCGAGGCCTAAAATCACTCAAACAATTCCAAAACAATGGATCGCATCACAATTCAATCTTTATGAACTTTGAAATTTCAAACTTTTACATTCGATGCTGAAACCTATCAAATCACATCCGATTGACCCCAAATTTTGCACACAAGTCAAATTCAACATTACGGACCTACCACGACTTTCAGAATCAGAATCCGACCCCGATATCAAGATTTCCACTTCTGGTCGGACCTCTTAAAAACTTCAAATTTCTAACTTTAGCCAAACAACCCCAAAATGACCTACGTACCTTCAAATTCACTACCGATCCCGATCCTTACACCAGAATCACCATACAGAGCTATTCCCAAACTCGGAATCCCAAACGGACATCAATAACACTGAAATGCACTTCAACCCAGACTTATGAAATTTCTTCCAAAATAGTAACTTCCACAATATGCGTCGAAGCGCTCCCGGGGTCATCCAAAACCCGTTCCGAACATATACTTAAGTCCGAAATCATCATATGAACCTGCTGGAACCTTCAAATCCTAATTCTGAGGTCGTTTACTCAAAAATTCAATCTTAGTCAATTCTTCCAACTTAAGGCTTCCGAAATGAGAAATTTCTTTCCAATTCGACTCCGAACTTCCTGAAATTTAGTCCCGACCACATGTACCAGTCATAATACATGAAATGAAGCTTCTCATGGCCTTAAACCACCAAAAAATGCACTATAGCCCAAAACGACCGGTCGGTTCATTACATTCTCTCCCACTTAAACATACGTTACCTCGAACGTGCCAAGGACTATGCTGGAGTTGTCTCAAATCACTATGTAACACCTAATGCACGTACCCGTGCTACCACAACCCAGTTGAGCATATTAGTTCGAACAAATCTGATGATTTACCTTTTTACTTACCCAAATAAGCCTTAGAGCCAAATTCCAACACTCAGAATTCTCTACGAGGACTGTTTCCAATATACGATAATAGTATCAATCATCACACGATGTACCAGAACATGACTGCATACCTTTGCTGAATCCACACCATGCACCACATCATTCACATGACCCAAGTAACATTCTCTGATCATAATAACTGACATTCCCTGAATCTGATGCTCACAATGCCCCTCATGACATATATAAGTGTTGTTCCAACTCTTACAATACCACCATGTCGGAAGATGTGCGTAAACAAAAATCCATAACCAACTGCCGAGACAACAAATCATTAAGTCTATACTCCTGACAAGAGCCATTACCTCATGCTGAATCAATTAATGGAATTTGCTCTTTGATACACTTCATATGATCTACTTGCACTGATCCTAGATCCATTAATCTCTTCTCACCCAGTATAAGATGCCCAAGCAATAAGCCACCCCAAACTCCGCCAAAATCTCATATGATGCCACAGTGTGCTAATAAGCCCCAACTCAAACGTGATACATAAGGAAAGTGAACTCTGGAAGGGACCACTCAACTCACGCACTGATATGAACTTTCCATAGAAAATGGGAAATATGATTCACAAAAACAGGATTTATAAAACCATACTCAACATCACACCCTTGAGGCGTGCAACCCGATCCATGATACCCGTGGCAGCGTGCCACCCGATCTACACATAAAAATCTATTATAAAGTACTCACCGAGCTAAAATTCTCATAACTACAAAATATCGAATATCGGTCACAAGCAAGTTAAGGGCACAATACCAATCCTGGGGGAAACATATAGCGGCATAAGCTACAAAACTCAAGCACAACTGAGGTGCAACATTTGATCTGAATCTCAGGAGCCATCCTGCTCACATACACCATCACTATGCGGAATCTCAAAGCATAAGAAAATTATCAAGCCGTTCACAACTCACATGGAACAATATAGTATTACATGAATTAGCTTTCGAAATAACATCCAACGTTCTAGTACTACTCCCTGAGGAACGCTATACTAAAATGAACACATCTGGCTCACATAGAGCCCCATACTCATATTTAAATCCATCCACAGACCTCAAGACGATTCTGATCGCACCGTACTAGGCTATTAATCTTTCACGGGTCCATAACACACAAGAGAAACCATCATAACCGGAGCAACTTGCATATTCTGCAACCAAATGAAGCGAGCGCCCTCTAGGCATAAATTCTCAAATAATCAATATTACACATTCTTCCTACTTAGTTTATATCTTCAATCAATCGAGTGACTACAATGCCTCACTTGTACAATCTTCCCATGAGATATGCTTCAACGACCTCCCGCACAAGGTAGCAAGTCTGCACATCCATGCCACTGGTCACACTAACGCTGTAAATAAAATAAAGAATCCATAACCAGGATGCAAGGCCTCCTTCACAAATCACCGATCTCAGGTGACGCTGAAGACAATACCAGCTTACTCTATGTGTTCAAATCCCCTTCTTGCTCATCCGAGCTCGTGACATCCTTGTCAAGACTGAACCACAACCTTGATCCTTACCTCAAATTCCATACTGCTCACTGCACCTAAAATACCAATATGAAATAGCACAAGAATTCCATCATAACCCCTGAACCACTATTAGGGTGAACACTTCATCACCTAGAAACCTTTTACTTAACCTAATTCAAGAGAACCATAACAACACATGAGTGAATTCTCATAATCACAAAATATGCAAATCCTCAGGTAATAGTCTATACCACCATAATCTTTCTAGGATCTGCCTACCCATGACAAGCCATAATACTTGAATACTTCCAAATAAAATCAATTACGGCGGCCGACAAGCACTCACACACACCGTCACCAATCACATGCATAACTTAATCACGCTGAAGAAACCGATCACTGCCGTAAATGTTCTATTTCAACCATGTCTAACCAATCTATCTTCTTCTAATTTATCCTTAACGTGACTTAGTAATAACAATAGCTTCGTCCAACACATTGTGAACCCAAATCCACACTCATCTTGAGTGACCTTATATCACGAGACCATACTGTCTCCAATACCACAGATCATCTCATACCTCCAATGCTACATTGCAAGCTGAAGATAAGATAGAACACTTCACCCATATTCTCTTTCTCAAAATTCTGCTGCGAGAGCTCGATTCTTAACCATACCATAGGCTTAAAATCCTTAGATACCACATTCTAACCTTTGAATCTACTAGGACCGCTATTGAGAGTCACCCACTCTGGCTTGGTCCCGTATATAATCAACTCTGCGGCTTCGCTGGTACCTGATCACCCATCTTGAATAAGCACCCGACTGAATCACTTCCCTTGCAAATTACCTCTGTACTAAACATCAATCCTGAATCTTTCCAAAGACAAATCTTGAATCCATAAGGCCAACCTTTGTACACATTTATCAAATCATATGCTCAATTACTACTCATGTCTTATTCCCTTAGCTGTAATACCCCACAAATATGCCGATAACCAAAATTTTGCTAGTGGATAACCATGTAACCCAATCGTAGGCGGTGGAACTCCCCCACTTAGCCTGAGGCCACTATCACACAAATCTGGAACTCACCAAGAATCTTCCTTCATTGTTGACATGATCCTGCATAACCAACTCACCAAATTCCTTGAAATCCTCCCGTTAGCATTTCATAAGCACTCCGAGTCATTAACTGTTGCACCCTATATTTTCGTACGTGAGAGTACGTCGTAAGTCAATTGATGTAAGCTTATAAATAAGATTATATTTGAAAGCACATAAATTAATTTAATCATGTTACCTTTGAGGTTACAAATATTTTAGATCATGAATAATGAGTACCGAGAGGGTTGTAAAGCTTAGAAGCTAAACCAATTGAAGAAAATAAGTTTCGTCGAAAGTAGACGAGTTTGGAATGTTATAACATGTACTTTAGGGTGAGACAATGGTTCATTACATGATAAGGAGTTTATTCTATGAGTAATGTTTGTCGTATGATGGTCGTGTGCTACGTTTTGAAGTCAATCAAGTTGTGGAACAAAAGTTGGCAAAGGTCTTCACAAGTTACATTCATAATAAGCTGAAATTTAGGTCAAATGTAACTGACATTTTCTCCCAATATTCTTGGAATTATTGGATGATCTACCAATCAAATTTAATATCTATGATTCTAGTTTCAAACTCATTAAATGTTTCATCGATACGACATAGGAGTAGAGAGATATTTGCATTTTTGCGAGACTGCGCAGACATCATAAGTGACAAGTAGGTGGTTCACTAGAGCTTTTTGAGCAATACATTTCGTGTGTTATATGAGGTTTTATTGGGACATATTATATACCAAATTGAAGGCCTTGGAATTTAGTTTCCAACTCTCTTAATCGTTCGTTCATACGACATCTGTATAAAAAGATATACGGAAGATGGGCCAATGCTATGGTGCCAAGCTAGCACCTCTTTGACTTTTCCAAAGTTGATATATATAAGTCTTAGGTACGCTTTCTCTTTATTTTTCAGCATAAATATACCAAATAACAATCATAAACATATCCTTAAGCTCTCTTCTAGGGTTTCAAAGAATATTATCATCCCGGGCATGAAATCGAGAAGCGATAACATCAAAATGATCCCTACGACGTAAGTGTCATTATACCACCTCTCTTTTTTCTTCGTAGTTAGAGTTTTGGAAGGTACTTCATAGTTAAAAAATTTGTAATATCTGTATTTATGTGTTAAATATCAAGGAAGGTTGATAAATGTGTTTCCTAATAGTTAGAACTCACGGGACGGTGATTGGAAACCGTGAGTTCGAGTTATTTGACTTGTAGCAGACTGTTTTGTGGACTCTTTTGTGTTACTGTTGGGCTGTGTATTTCACTACTGGTTTTGTGGAGTTTTTGAGGATTAAGGGTGTGGAGAAACACCATATAGATATAGGGTGGTGGGCTGGTCGTTCGTCGTAACATTTCCGGGTCGTTTGACACTACTACGGTGGGCGTTTTGTGTATGAAGAGATTGCGGTGTGTTGGGCTGTTTTGTAGTATTTTGTGGTGTATATAAGGCTGGAAAATAATTTATATATGTTGTTTTTGTTGATGTTGTTGTGTTATTGTATTTTTGGTGTTATCTTGAATTTTGAGGAAGAAAGGATAATAGGGCAGATGCTGCCCGTTTTTATACACAATAAGCTTGTCGTTCGTTGTGCGATAGTTGTACCTTTCGTAACTTAATGATAGTATTATTATCATTGTTGTAGATTAAGGTGAGAAGAGGAGAGTTCAACTTGGTGAGTGGAAATATTGTGATAAGTTATGTTAAGGCACTTCCTTCATTCTTTTGGCATGATCTAAAGTGAAACGAATGTAAACGATATGTTATTTCATAATGAATCTACTACTAGCTTCTAAGGTTGTCCATGTTGTTCTTTCCTTAAAAAGTTATTCAAAGAAAGTATGTATGATCCTTGAGTCCTGGAGAAGTTCATATTGATGGTATGATGTCCATAATGAAGGTGCAACTACCTTACGTCACTTTGAAAAGTTTAGAGCGTGATTCCATGAGTCCAACATGCATTATATATAGTATCTATTTTACTCTACGGAGTCGTGCTATAGTCAGACGGGTACGACACCTATTGTGTAACCACCGATCAGTTGGGTTTACCGAGCTCCACGCTGCCAGGTACGATTCTACTGAGCCTTATGATGGCCAGGTATGTTTTTGCCGAGTCCTCTACGAGGCCGAGTATGATATGATGATGATGATGCCCACAAAGGAGCATGTTTTTAAAAGATTATATATATATGTATCACGCATTTCATGTCACTATCTCTCAGAGGCAATCAGATGCTACAAGTTGTATCTCCTACATCTCTTTACATTACTGGTCTTAGTTATGCTATTCTGCCTTACATACTCAGTACTTTATTCGTACTGACGTCCCTTTTAATTGGGGACGCTGCATTTCATGCCTGCAGGCCCCGATAGACAGGTTGGCAGTTCTCCTAATAGGCTATCGACTCAGCAGAAGGTGTTGCTGCACTCCACTTGCTCCGGAGTTGCCTGTTTGGTCAGTATGATTGGGACATGCATTGACTGGTATGGCAGGGCCCTGTCCCGAACTTTATGTTATTTATATATTCTTAGAGGCTTGTAGACAAATTTTAGGTATATGGATACTTGTATGGCCTTGTCGGCCTATGTTTTGAGTTTACAAATGATCATGTCAGCCTTATAGGCGCGTAGGTCACATGTATAAGTTTCTATATCATGTTAGATCGTCTTATGTCTAGCATTCACTTGTATTTTGTTCTGGTTATCTCATGACGGCCCTTTTGGACCATTTACCCATGATAGTACGATAAGAAAGATATGTTATGTTGGTAGTCGGTAAGTAAGGTACCGGGTGCCCGTCGCGGCCCATAGGTTGGGTCGTGACATTAACCACCTTATCATATCCGACCTCTTGCTGAATAGTCAGTAAAATCCCTCGCGAAAACTAACCACGCAACCACTGACCTGCTCCCAAAAGATAACCCACGTGCAAAAATTACCAACTGACACCTTCCAACGACACTGTATTGCACAATCTTTACGACACCAATACCCCATCCTAAACCCGTTCTCATTTACCAATTTTTTTTTCTCCAGTCCGTCTGCTCCTCATAGACATCTACTAAAGGCACGACGATATTTTCTAATTCACAGCTATATTGCATCCTTCTTCATACCAAGAAACTCTTTCTTGGTGCATCCCATCTCCGGTCGTGGTAGCCAACATTTAAATTTAAGCCCGTGGACCCAATCACCATCCACTAAAATTCTCAAATCACTCCAAACTCCTCCTCAAGATGTGCAGCTATCTTACCACAGAACTCATATGCTACGCTGCCACTCTCCCACTTTGGTCAAAATCACTCCTTTAAACAATTGCTCGACTTTCGCTTCTTACACCTGGCCTAGAAATTTAACCATTGCCCGACACTTCTCACATGTCCTTCCTCATATTTTTCTACCCAGCTGTAGCCTCAAACCAATACCCACATCTGCAGCACTTGAACCGATAGATCACTACCAACCGCAACCCTTTTTCGAAGATCCCTCTCCTCGAGCCATCAACATTAGGAATTCCTATTCAATCCTGAACCACCTCGCACCGTGATATCTGACAGCCGCTCCTTCAATACTACTTCACATTGTTCTGACCCAATGTAACCGAAGAAACCATAGAACCGATGAAATTAACACAACCTACTTGATCAAAGACGATGATGATTCCACCTCACTCGAAAACAGCCAGTCTCATTACTCTATCAACCCAAAACTGATCATTTATAGTGCATTTGCCTTTTCTTTGCCGGAAATAAAATACTGAGATCTCGGAATCACGCTCCGAGTAGAACTCCTATCAAGTCATTCATTTTCCCGACACATGGTCAAGCATCCTATCATCATATCAATACCGTGTGATAACCAATCATAAGCATCACAACAACCTGAGCATAGCCTCAAAGCTCTCAGAAACAAAACTACTGAGCTGAAACAACATAATATCTTTTCGCAGAGCAACGACTGTCGCGCCCCTTCTTTCCTCCCCTTTCGGATCGGTCAGGGTATTCGACATTATTGGGACAACTCATTTCCTCTTGGAAAAAAGGATAAGGAATTGAAGAGTCGCCACCTAACAATTTTAAGGTGCGTTAGGGCACCTACTAAAGGTTATTTACAAACACAGATTAGATAAGCCAGAGATAGGGTAAGGGCCTGAAATTACTTCAAGGGGAAGGTGTTAGGCACCCCTCAAAGTCCACAACTGTGGTTCCCAACCAAATAAGCTTTGTGAATTTTAAAATAGGTAGCACATAATAAAAACACATAGGTAAATAAATAATGGCTTTGAGAAGATTCGCAGTTTAAGCACACATATGTGCTAAAGTCTTTAAAATATTTAAGGTCTAAAATACATATGCAAGGTTTGAAGGAGTTATTATTTAAACACACATATGTAAGGGATATGGGGTCTTAGGTTGTTTATCCTATAGGATCACATCGGTACAATGCTCGACAATCACTCCTCAGAAGAGGGGCTACACATTACATTAGCACACCGATCATCATATCCATATCTACTCTTTCACACCCTTTAGCGGTTATTAAAACGAGTGTTGTTTAACGATCTCTATGCGTGCTGTTACCCATCCCTTCTTAATGATCCTGGAGGAGATTAGGACCTCTACCTATAGGCAGTTCTAGGCAGACCCCTAAGGTTGAAAGGAGAAGATACTAGGCGACAAGCAAGAACAGATAGGACTTGAACAAATAAAACAGGAAAGAAGCAACTAAGAGGCTCAAGTTCACCTCCACAAATATGGCATGTAAACAGCACGTCTAAAACACAAACAAGGGCAGTATTATTAATCAGGATCCTAGGACAGGATATCTAAGTGAATATCAAAACACAGAAGATATGCAGTTTCAATTTTATAAACCCAGAAGTAGGACTTAATCAGTTTGCCTACTGATTTTAAAACCTGTTAGCCTTTAGACAGTAAACACAACCAAGCAGTCTTCCAGTTTTATAAAAGTTGGTTACCTAAGGCTTGCCTAGGAGTGGCGGAATGCACAATAGTTACCAGAATTATTAAGAAATAGTTCAGAAGTTGTTTTACCTAAAAGCATGCTGTTCTAGGTAATACGTTTATGTAGAGATTGTTACTAGTTTTATTAATAGCAACACAATTAGATGTGACAGTTATTTTACCTTTTTTATGAGCCAGTAGTTAAACTAGGTATGGTTAAGAAGATGTAAACGAAATCCTATAGCAGGATATCTAATATGCACATAAAAATGCAGGATGGTTAAGACATAATCTCAGGATACAAAGAATTCCTAAATTGATGATTTCTAAAATGCACAAGAGTTACAGGGTGATGGAGGCATGATTTTGAATGCACATGAGTAACAACTTTTATGTTAATATTGTTTATTTTCCTAGGAAAATTTCTAAGTGATAACATAAAGCATGGATGAGATGCTGAAACAATAGACATGAGATCCTAGAGAACATGGTATATAGTGCATGCTTGGCATGGTTTGAATGAACATGCTGATCCTAAAACATGGATTCTAATGTAGATAGAAACAATGTAAAGCTTAAAACATGATTTCTACCCGATGATGTTAACAGAACTATATGACTACCCTCCCCACTTCACTAGCCATCCCCAATATCTTTTTACAAATAATTATTACAGACCAACTGAGTAAATTACATAAATAGATAAAGGAAAAGAAGAAGTTAAACTATAGGGAGCTTGAAAAACATGCCCATATTCTCAGGACCTCAAATTCCCTAATGTTTCATACCCTTTCTCATATTCGGGTGTGTCAGAGTTCCTTAAGGACCTCAAGGGATCCTGGGAAATGCTCACACCCAGATTTCATAACCATATTTGAGTAAGTGCAGCGTGGAAGGGCCAGCCCTAGTGCATCAGAGTTCAGAGGGATCTCATAGGAATCCTAAGGCAGTCATACACTGGAGGGGTAGAACGTAAGGACCTAAGAGTAGAGTGAGAGTGCTTGACATAATTTTGGAAAAGATTTTTAATAGGAAATATAGTGTTTGAAAAAGACTTAGTTGAAACAATTTTATAAAATAGGAGAGTTGTTTATTAAAAAACAGTTTTTGACAGGATTAGGACGATTAACCAACAATAGAATAATCACAACACAAACAGATTCAACACATTCAAATTACAGTCCTTCATACAGGGGTGATGAGAATTGGGGACACATAGAGCACATAGTATACAAGATCATATAAGTTCTTGTATGGGGTTTATGAGGATTAGGTGATAACTAATGGTATCAACACAACATGAATTTCAGAATCAACACATAATCAGACAACTTAGGATACAAATTGCTTTGCAAAGAAAGGTTCATACTAGAAACTAGGTAAACATAAGATAGAGTAGAGTCACACTGGGACATACTACAAGGGGGTAACATATTCATAAGCATACGGATCCTAAGGGGGAGTGGTACATAATATAATATGCAAGATGAACAATGATGTAGACATGTCAATTACATGTTGAACAACAAAACCATAGATAGAAACAGATAAAAAACATGATAAACCGAAGCAGTAAAAGAAACATATTGGTTTTGGGACTTGAATTGAAATCAGAACATACCAGTAAAGAGATAGCAAACACAAAGTGAAGAATAGGAGAGAACAATAATTAGCCTTGGCTTGCAGCCGGCTAATTCAGAACAGTAGTAAGTAAGTAACAAAGAAATAAAGAGAGAGCAGAAAAGCTTTGAGTATGAGAGAGAGTTTTTGAACTAATGTGTTCGTGTGTTTTTGAACCAGTGAAAAGTTTGTTAGAAGTTAGAATGGAGGAGAGTATATATAGCAGTTGAGAGCTAGACAGAATAAGGTAAAGGAAATCAATCTTCAACAATTAAGGAAGCCACAGAATCAGTCAGGCACAAAATCAGCAAGTCTTCCCTTAATTAAGGGAGTAATTAACCAACGGTAAAGAGCAGGAAATATTTAAGGAAAGAAAATTAAGCAAGAATTGGGTACAAAGTAGGTAATTAGGGGTAAGTACAAAAGAGTTTAATTAAGGAAACACTTATTAAGAGTCAACAAATTTCACGGTTAATCAAAGATAAGGCAAGAAATAATTAAAAGTTATGAAAAATAGGGAAATGACCGGAAATCAGCATATAGGTATTACCATAGCAAATCAGTGAATCAAGGACTCGAAATAATACTGATTGTAAGGAAAACAACATAGGTTTCCATGAATAAACAAGTAGGCCAAGCATAAACATCCTGGATCAGTCGAGAATAGACTCACAAACCCTAATAAAGACATACTAGGGTAAAAATCATAGGACAATTAAGCTAAAAGAAAATCATGAGAATCAAAGTATAGATCGAAAACAGTGCACAAGTAACACGGTCAAACTCATAATCCAAACAAAAATGTCCAAAAATTAGGGTTTTAGCATAAACTAGTTAGGGTTGAGGTAAACTCAACATAATCAGTCAAAAACACATAAGAACATGAGATTAAACACTTAAAACCAGAAAATGTTTTGGAGAAAAGGATTTTCGGGAAACCCTAGTTTAGGAAAATGAAAAGCCACTTCGAAAAATCAGAAGAATCTTCATAAAACAAGTAAAAATAAGTTCGAACCATCTCAGATCTGTTCAGATCTGAGAAGTTCAAGAGACGAAATTAAAGTTTCGAGAAAATAACATAGAGATGAATACATAGGCTTAGAAACCCATAAATTTAAAGCGAAATAGGCAGATCTTACTCAAAGTCGAGCCATGACAGCTTGAAAAAGGCAAGGACGGGCCAAAGGTGTAAACAGACTGACCCTAGTCCATCGAGGACCTTAGAGACGGAGGCACCAGCATAGGAGAGGCATTTGAGGCTTGGAGGTGGTGAGAGACCACCATGATCGACGACAGATGAGTGACAGCGAGAGAGAGTTAGGTTAGGTCAGAGAGGATTTGAGAGAGAATGGAGATGTGTAGCGGCGGAGTGAAAGAGAGAAATGAGAGGGGAAGGGAGGGGGTAGTCTCTAGGGTTAATTAAGGCAAGAAGGGATCTGAACCGTTGATTAAAAATGATCAACGGTCCAGATTAAAAGAGGAAGTGGGTCGGATGGATTTAAGTGGATTGGACCTGGGTTTTGGGCTGTTTTAATTGGGGTTGGGGTTCGGGTTGGGGTCAGGTTTATTTAGGCTAAAATCAAAATAAATTAGGCCATTTGTTAAATACCCAATCAAATCTATAAAATAGCTAACAATTGTAAAAAATGAAGTTCTTGCGTAGATAAAAATGCTTATTTGTATTTGTAAAATACCAATGATTAATTTGGGTAAAAATAGTATAAAATCATATGATTGTGCTATAATTGCAAAGTTATTGCAATTATAGCCAAAAAGATGCCAATTTGGCTAAGTATGAAATAATATGGTCTTAACAGGACGAAAAAAAATAAATTAAATCAAGAATTGCTTTGTGATGTAGTTTTGTGATCATTTATTGGAAATAAAATGCTGGATAAATTAATGAAAATATAGAAAAATTGTGGCAAACTACCAATTGCTATTAATGCATGATTTTGAATATATATATGCAATTTAAAATATTTTTGGAAAAGATTGGGTATCAACAATTGCCCCTCTTTACCCGGAAAGGATGAAAGAGTTTGTCGGGTAAAGACATGATGGCCAATTTGACTGAGCGAAACGGTTTGGAGAGATTTAGGCCGCACCCCGGCTTCTGAACTGCCTACATATCCCTGGTTTTACAGGAATCAGGCCGTATGTAGGTCCAGATTCATCGATGAAGTATACCTGTGAAACCATCACAAGAATAGACACAACATCTTGGGATGGGCGGATGAACGGTTTATGGAATATCGGGTTCGAGACAGTTGGGAGAACTGAAGCGGGATTGCTCCTGTTGGGATAGCCGTTTCTCGCCTAGTTACCTGCAAATACAAGCAATACATGCGTATACTATGCATAAATTTAAACATGATGCAAGTACCCGTTGGACTATGAAAACTGTCTTTGGACGGTTACCGATGACGTCCTTAGACCATGATCTCCCGGGCCATGAATTGTTTGATGAGAGATTCGCAGGCCATGAAATGATCTCAGGCTATGAAGACGGTGCCTCCGAACTGTGACGCCTTTGAATAATGATATGCAATATTGAGAGAGATCCTTAGGCCATGACATGGTGTCTTCCGGCTATGAGGATGATGCTGTTAGACTATGTCGCCTTTGGACAGGTTGGCGATATTTCAACCCATGATATGCAATAACATAATGGTGACACGACAGAGCTTAGTCTTGGGAAATGGAGGGCATCTTAGCCCGAAAGAGGAGCGAAGTAAATAATGTTGGAGAGACAGTGCTTAGTCTTGATGAAAAGAATGTAAATCGGAGGCAGAGATTAGCCTCATGCAGGTATGGAGACAGAGCTTAGTCTCGTGAAAATGAAGGGATATATTAGCCTTGTGCCAATGTGGAGGTAGAGCTTAACCTCATGCAAGGTGGAGACAGAGCTTAATCTTATGCAAATGAAGGCATAGATTAGCCTTATGCAAAAGGAAGGCAGAGATTAGCCTTATGCAGGTGGGGGAGGTAGAGCTTAAGCTCGTGTGGGATGAAGGCAGAGCTTAGCCTTATGCAAGGGAGGGCAACGTTTAGCTTTATGCAGAAAGTAGAATGAATAGAAGATAGTAGCAGAATTTCTTAGCTGGTAGAAGATTTCTGTAACGTGATTGCTGTGAGGATTGTGACTTTGCGGCACGTCTATCCTTTGTCCCTGCATTCAAAGAAAAATCATGAGTTTTGTAGACGGGGGAGGTTGATTCGTGCCTCCGCCGGCTTTCTTGCTTGGCTCTGCTTGGTCTGATGATTCTGCTTGCATCATCGGGGTAGCGTTTGCTAAACAGAGCTATATTTTGAAAACGTGCATGATTTTATAAAGATATAGTAAAAATATATTTTGAGAAATTTAGATGAACCGATAGAACGTGACATGGTTCGAGACATTGCAATCACTCAAACTATAGAATTTTGAGGGTCCTCCTCAAAATTCTACCCCAGTTAGATGGTTGATGATTCTGTACATGTTGCGATCGGCTGAACTTGCTTCGGAAATTTGAGGGTCCTCCTCAAAATTCTGCCCTAGTTTCCAATAGCGGGAAAAATATAATTTTTATTGAATTATGACCGAACCCATAGGGCTGCCTACGTGTCCCCTATTAAACGGGAATCAGGTCAGGCGTATTTGAATTTTCATCCTTGAAGAAAAGCATAAAGTTACACATAGTATCACTTGAATATGCATGAATTGATTGGATTTGGCCAAACTTCTCCATCCATTTGTGCAAGTATGAGAGCTCCTCTTATCAATACTCGGTGAACCATATACGGACCTTGCCAGTTGGGAGAAAATTTCCCTTTGGCTTCGTCTTGATGTGGAAAGATCTTCTTTAACACCAGCTGCCCTGGTGTGAAATGTCTTGGCTTGACTCTCTTGTTGAAGGCTCTGGACATTCTATTCTAATAAAGTTGACATGACATATTGCATTCATCCTTTTCCCATCTATGAGGGCCAACTGCTCGTAGCGGCCTTTTATCCATTCTGTGTCACTGAGCTCAGCTTCTTGTATGATTCTTAAGGAAGGGATCTCCACTTCGGCAGACATAACAACTTCCGTACCATAAACCAGTAAATAAGGAGTTTCCCTGGTTGATGTGGGGACTGTGGTGCGGTATCCCAGTAAGGCGAATGATAATTTTTCATGCCACTGTTTGTGCGTTTCTATCATCTTCCTCAATATATTTTTGATGTTCTTGTTGGCGGCTTCCACAACTCCATTCATCTGTGGTTTATAGGCTGTTGAATTCTTGTGTTTGATTTTGAAAGTCTCGCACATGGCTTTCTTCAGATCACTTTTGAGATTGGAGTCGTTGCCGGTGATGATTGACTCCGGAACCCCGAACTGACAAATGATACGGTCATGGACAAAGTCTGTCACGACTTTCTTAGTCACTGCTTTGTATGATGCCGCTTCGACCCATTTGGTGAAGTAATCAATAGCTACTAGGATGAACCTGTGCCCATTTGAGGCTGTGGGCTCCCTTGGTCCAATAACGTCCATTCCCCAGGCGACGAACGGCTAAGGTGAGCTTGTTGCATTGAGCTCATTTGGGGGTACCTTTATCATATCTTCATGTACCTGACATTGATGGCATTTCCAGACATATTGGATGCAGTCCATTTCCATGGTCATCCAGAAGTAACCGGCTCTGAGTATTTCTTTTCTAAGACAAAACCATTCATGTGTGGGCCACAGGTCCCAACATGTATTTCTTCGAGTACTCCGGAAGCTTCCTTTGCATCGACACATCTCAATAATCCCAAGTCGGGAGTTCTCCTGTATAGGTTTCCTCTGCTGAGAAAGAAATTGTTGGCCAATCTCCGGAGCATGCGTTTCTGAGTGTGATTTGCAAGCTCTAGGTACTCTCCCTTTGACAAATATTCCCAGATGTCGTGAACTCATGATCTCCCATATGCTTCTTCTTCAATGTGGGCATAGTATGCCGGTTGGCAATAGATATTTACTCGAATAGGATCAATGAAGTTCGTATCTGGGTGTTGTATCATGGATGATAGTGCAGCCAATGCATCGACAAACTCGTTCTGAATTCTGGGGAAGTGCCAAAATTTTGTCTTTGTGAACCTTTTCCTCAATTCCTACACATGGTGCAGATATGGAAATATCTTGGAATTCTTGGTAGCCCATTCTCCTTGTACTTGGTGTATTAGCAGATCTGAGTCACCAATTACTAGAAACTCCTGGATATTCATGTCAATGGCCATATTGAGCTCTAAGATGCAGGCCTCATATTCTGCCATATTGTTGGTGCAGGAAAATATGAGTTTGGCAGATACCGGGTAGTGCTGACCTGTTTCCAATATCAGGACAGCTCTAATGCCGACTCCTTTGAAATTGGCTTCTCCATCGAAGAACATTCTCCACCCATCATAGGATTCTGCAATGTCTTCCCCTATGAATGACACTTCTTCGTCGGGAAAATACGTTTTCTCAGCGTCTTCCTCGTCCATCCAAATCTGGTGGTAACCAACAAAATAATTCACGAATGACTAAAGTTCATGCTTTGCACAATTTTCAATCAATATGTGTATGTTCGGGAGAGGAAAATCATCCTTCGGACTGGCCCGGTTGAGATCCCGGTAGTCGACACAATCTCTGACCTTTCCATCTTTCTTGGGTACTTGCAAGATGTTGGTTAACCATGTCGGATATTCAACTACCCTGAGAACCTTAGCGTTGATTTTCATGGTAACTTCCTCTTTGATTTTCAGACTCATATCAGGATTGACTTTTCTAAGCTTCTGATTTACCGGCGGGCACATTGGATTGGTTGGTAACTTGTGAGCCACAATGGACGTAGTTAGACCAGTCATGTCATCGTACGACCATGCAAATATGTCTTCATACTCTTTCAAGAATTATGTGTATTCCATTTTCTCTTATGGCGATAGATATATGTTGATGCGAGTTTCTTTGACAGTTTCTGAATCTCTCAGGTTGACTATCTCAGTTTCGTCCAAATTAGACTTAGGTCTATTTTCAAAATCCTCAACTTCTCTGATAATTTCATCGAGTATGGTATCTTCTTCCTCTGAATCACTGTCCCTTTGTTGCGTTGTCTCATTGCATGTCACAATCATTCGTTCATCAAGACATGAAATAGTAATGTTGTAAGATTAAATAATTAGAGAAAATGATAATAAATGAATACAGATTCGTTGAAACATAAATGTGATTTTTGAGTGTTTTTTGGAACATTGGAGATTTTATTGGAAAATGCGAAAAATGGAAAAGGCGAAAAGGAAATCATTAGTAAAATGAAGTAAACAATGCTTGTTCAGCCTTGCTACCCCGGGACTCGTCGGGCCCTGGATGGTCTGACAGTCCAATTATTGAGAAACTATCCCTTGCTCACAGTTTGGATGGCAGGGCCTTCCTTCTCCTTTTCCTCAACAATAACACAACAGTCGATGTCTCCATCTCCCAGGAATAGATCCTTCAAAGCTGCTAGAGTTTCTTCTTCTTCTGACCCCCATATGATATCAGCTTGTCGGAAAGTCTGCTCCAAACATGTTATAGGCTGTTCCAATGGATAGTAGGGACCGCGCCATGGTGGCGACCAGTCTTCGTACTCCTGCCAAGTGTATTTGTATCCCAGCCCAAAAGTGGTGCCATGGTGCTTCAACTGTATTGGTTTGGAAATCCCCTGAAGATTTTTCCCGCGTCCTCTAACAGCTCGTATCCACTCCAATTCAGTATGCTTTCGATCTTACTGTCCCACCATTTGTCTTTATCCACTACATTGATCCGTTCAATGTGGTGGTAGGTTTTCTCACCCAGCCTTCTTCTACCTTCAATCACCGGGATGGTCTGGAGACCATAGATAGGATTGCTTCCGTCTCCATGGATGATCACTTCCTGCTGGTTCCATTCAAATTCTACCACCTGATGCAATGTTGATGCTACAGCCCCCACGACAGCTCGTCCTCATGGAAATTGATCTTGTGAATCTCCAGTACTTGACCTACCATATTGGCCATTTCTCCACTAGTTATGTTATTTGGCACATATGCTTCGTTCAAAACTTTCATCAAAGCATTCCTATGTGTCTCTGAATTCTGCAGCAATGACAGAATGGATGTCTGGGATGGAGTTTTGTTCAGCTGATCGATGACTGAGTATTCCCTGGCCTTCACCTTCCTCCAAAGATCATCTGGGCCTGTCTCAATGACAGGTGGCCTGTTTGAAGCATTCTTGCTAGATTCTACCAAGTGTTCAGGTATATAGACCCTGCCGGTCCTTGTCATCCCCTGTGCAGCACCCGCTTCTTCTATCCTGACTTTACCTTTCCTTCTTGCTTCAGCCGTGTAATCCCAAGGTACAAACTTGTACTTGGAAGGTGGCATGGTTGACATGGTCACTGTGATTGGCGCATCTACTTTGACTTCAAATGGAATGGGTGCCTTAGTAGGCGGCATAACTTCAAACTCGAACGGCAAATGTGTGTTTGCAGGTGGTGCCATTTCAAACTTGAATGGGAGTGACGCAGTTACCTCGACATCTCCGGATGGCTAAATCTGGACTATGATGGGATTAAGAGTGACTAGTGGCTTCTTTGGGTCATCACCTTCTATGATTAACCCGATCAAACCCTCTGGGTCCCAATCTTCTTCTATTTCTATCATGTTGACACCCCTATGGTCCGAAAGTGGATTGTTGTGAACATTGGGAGCATCCTATTTTTCCTGGATGACCTTGTTAACAATCATAGACTGGATCTTATTATTCAATGAACGAAATTCATCAATTGTATGCCCCTTCATGCCGGAATGGTATGTACAGGTCTTGTTTGGATTGACTTATTGGTATGGATTTTTAGGGGTTATAGCAGGGATATGAGTGACATAACTAGCAGCTTTTAATCTTTCATACAACTGGTCGATAGGTTCAGCAATGGAAGTGTATTGTTTAGGAGGTCTGCGATCAAAGTTGGGTCGAGGTCTCGGGAAATTTTGGCGAGCAAGGGGTGACTAGAAGTGAGATGGCTGAGAGTTGTAGGTATGATAAACAGGATGTGGTTAGGAGTATCTGGGGGAAGTAGGCTAATATGTAGGCGGTGGAGATGGCTGATATGTTGGTGAAGGTGCTGACTGATAGGTGGGAGAGGGTGCTTGATAGGTGAGTTGGGAAGTTCTGTATACCAACGGGGATTTGGGTCCCTGTGCCACCATTATCGTTCCTGCATCTTTCTTCTTGGATATACCACCAGACTGCAACGCTTTGTTGGTGGTCTGTAGGGCCTCAAAGTTAGTGACCGTTCCACTCTTGATACCTTCTTCAATTCTCTCACCCAGCTTGATGATGTCAGAGAATTTGTGGTTTTCAATCACCATTAGCCTCTCATAATACTGCGGTTCTTGTGCCCGGACAAAGAATTTGTTAATTTGCTCTTCCTCTAGGACAGGCCTGACCTTGGCTGCTTCAAATCTCTAACGAGTGGTATACTCGCGAAAAGTTTCGATGGGCTTCTTTTTAAGGTTCTAGATGTAGAACATATCTGGTGCATTCTCCGTATTGAGCCTGAATCGGTCCATGAAGTCTGATGCCATACTTACCCAATTGGACCACTTCTTAGGGTTTTGGCTGATGTACCAAGATAAAGCATCTCCTGTGAGGCTCCTGATGAACAATTTCATGCGAATCTTCTCGTCTCTTCCTACTCCAACCAATTTATCACAATAGGTCCTCAGATGGACCCCTGAGATCACCTGTACCATCGAACATTTCAAACTTAGGAGGTTTGTAACCCTCCGATAGTTCAACATCGGGCTGTATACAGAGATCTTCGTAGTTCAACCCTTCGACTCCCTTTCTCCCTTCAACGCCCTGAACTTGACTAGTCAGCTTCTTGAGTTCCTCGGCCAAATTCTTAATGAGCATATCCTTCTCACTGGATTCAGGAGTGTAATTAATGTGTTGGGTGGAGTGAGGTAGAGTCTCCACGTATATGGGGTTGTTCTGATGACATGGTGTTTGAGCATAGAGGAGGTGACTTGTGGAGTCTTGTGGTTCAGGGATAATTAACGGGGTATTTCTTGGATCGTGGAAAGTGTTGTGTTGGTGCTGTGGTGGGATAATTTATTTTTTTCGGTGGAGTTGTATGATGATGAGTTGTGGGAGGGTTCCGTTTGTTTGGGGTATTCTGAGAAGGTATGGAATTTTCAATGACATCTGAGACATTGAGTGAGAAGGATAAATTTTCCAAGTTCCAGACATGCTCAAGCTCCCCTTGGAGTTTCAACAACCTTTGCTCGAGTTGTGACATAGCATCATTTTGAACCTGAGTACCTTGATCGTCAAGAGCTTATGTTCGTTCCACTGGTGTTGTGTTTTTGTATCTGATGTTGCCCAAATCTTTCATTTGGCCTTTGCCTTTGCCTTTAAGTGGACTAGGTGGAGGAGAAGGTGGAGGGCACCTGGATCTTGTGTGATATGATGATGATGCCAGAATGCACAAACCAACCTTTGGGGAGGGGAATAATCAAAATAGAAACAAAACAAACATAAAAGGTAGCCAAGTCAGTGAGGATCATGAGAAAATATTGCAGTATTTAAACACATAGTGCTGGAATAAAAGCGTGTCCTAATTTTGGAGCCTCGTTGTGCCAGAGGTAGGCCTAGCGACAAGTTGATTTTGGAGAACTTAGATGAAAAAATGCCTGATTTCATAATGTAAAATAGAAGAGTCCAAAACGACACTAAAATAATGAGCAGGAAATAAAGTCACTAATGGCACTTGGCCTTATTACATTGGTAAAAGCAATGAAAAGGAAACCTAGACTACTTAGTCCCTGAAGGACCTTCCCCAAGCTTGGCCTTCTTGGTTCTGTCAATCAGGTTCCCCAGGTCGTGCATGCCCAACAGCAGGTATACCCTTGCTAGATGCCCTCCTTCGTTCCCCTCAACATTCTGGCAGTCGGCGATCCTTTTTCTTGTCTTTGCTTCTAGCTCGATCAGACTCTGCTCCAAATATTCCAACCTTTCACTAGACTTGATGGCCCTTTCCTTCCACTCATCGATCAGTTCCATATTAGTCTTGTGTTGCTCCAGATGCTCGGCCTCGGAATCACGAAGCCTTTTGCACAGATTATTGTATTTCACCTGAGCCTCAGCCACTTCGTCTATGACACTGTTTCTGCTTATGCCTGGCTCAACTATCCCTGCTATGCTGTCTTTCAACCATGATAGGTAAAAGCGTACATGCCCGACGTGGTATCTGTCAGGCTCGATGGTGTCCTTTTCTACCATAACCTTGACATGCCACAAATGCTGAGCTTCACATTTGTGTGGGATATCGTGGTCCTGAAAATATGCCCTGTAATGACTCATTTTGGAGACTCGCGGTATAACTTGCTTTCTACCCGCCTGTCTCATGACCCTGATGGGAACATGGGGATATATTCCCCTTAAACCAATCACCACCAGGTGCGGAGCGTCCCTCGATCTGATGATGAATTCACTAGTAGGGAACCATTCAATCATCCATTGAATCTGGTCCTCGGTCAAATTATCTAAATTCTGAGTCCATTCCGTAGCATTTTCTGGTTGAGCGAACCTATCAGGGATGTAGGTCATCCTCTTAGGGTGGTGGAAGGCTATATGATCATTCCTCACCCTTCGTGCAAATTCCTGACGATATTGGCCTCTCTGGAGATGCTCCAATAACCAAACCTGTAGTAGCAGATTGTAACCCTCAAAGTGTTTGGCCCCCTTCTGGTAGTGGTCGAAGGCTCGGTATATGTCTGCTATGATCATAGGGACAATGGTATATGTTTTCCCTTGGATCCCTTCCATTAAGGTTTCGGCTACCATAGCCAGTCTAATGTGAACCCGGTCTCCTTTGCTTGGAAACACCATCAGACCCAGGAAGCAATCGACGAACACGAAAACCCTGCGGTGAATGTGACCCAAGGAAGTAATAGAGAACTCGTCGTGGAAGATACGATAGGATTTGCTATGGCCATATCATTTATAGAGATAATCAAAAGGTATGTAGGAATTTGTCAGGTACTCTAAACCATCGTTCTTCTTTAAACCCATCATTTTCAGGAACCCCCTAGTGGCATGGTTCTCCGGTACCAACAAAACTGGACTGTCCCAAGGTAATCCCGCAAAGCCCCCTATATCCTCCAAGAGGGAGGGTCATTTCTATGTTGACAAAACGGAATACAGACCTTTTTCTGTCCTAGAACATATTGGCTGCTTCGATCAACATGTTGTTTGGTTGAATGTACAGTCAAGAGGGCAAGTTCCCGAGGACCCTCTTCACATGGTTTTTGCCACTGGGCGAGTGGTCCTCCCACCAATCCAACAATAGTGGTGCTATTCTTTGGACCATGCCGAACCTGGGGACTTCATGCCTCATTTTCTGCAAAATAGATAAGGTTAGACCTTTACCCCCGCCAGACTCGACTATTTATACACTTATGATTAGCATGCATGCATTTAGTTCTCTAAATAAATGCACTGAACGTGACTGCATCCATTGGGATTATGAAAAACCCGGTGGACTTTTGGATAAGGCTGTCTTAAAGGGCTATCATGCGGATGACACGTTAACCCGACTAGGTTTGACCATGAAGCATGCACAATTTAACAGAGTAAGGTTTCTATGGGGTTTTAGACTAGTACCCTCAAGCGGACAAGTTGAGGGGGAAAGGCACGTAAACCGTCAACTGCATCGCTGATCGACTAGTTTTACCGCAAATAAGCCTTTCCGAATTTTGGGGTTATATAAAATGGAAGGGCGCAAACACTCATCAAGCGTTGCTATAGGATTTTTATAGGCACAAGTGGAATATGATGTTGAGCATGATTTATGCAACAATAAATGAGCAATACAAGCATGTTGTCATGTATTTGCACGTTATGAAAGTTGTGAATACAACAGTTATAATTGAAAAAGCAGTTACAAAGGAAAACAAAAAGAAACATGTTAGTTCTAATTCTAAAAGAAATAAATACTTGAATTTAATTTTTATTTGCACATAAGAGGGAAAGGGAAAGGTCGCAAGTATTAACAAAGTAAAGACAATTTCACAAAGCAGTTTGAAATGGTAAAAGCCTAGATAAATCTCTAGCAGAGTCGCAATGCTGTCACACCCCCTTCTTTCCTCCCCTTTAGGATCGGTCAGGGTATTCGACATTATTGGGACAACTCGTTTCCTCTTGGAAAAAGGGATAAGGAATTGAAGAGTCGCCACCTAATGATTTTAAGGTGCGTTAGGGCACCTACTAAAGGTTATTTAACAACACAGATTAGATAAACCATAGATAGGGTAAGGGCTTGAAATTACTTCAAGGGGAAGGTGTTAGGCATCCCTCAAAGTCCACAACTGTGGTTCCCGGCCAAAGAGGCTTTGTGAATTTTAAAACAGGTAGCACATAATAAAAACACATAGGTACATAAATAAAGGTTTTTGAGAAGATTCGCAGTCTAAGCACACATATGTGCTAAAGTCTTTAAAATATTTAAGGTCTAAAATACATATGCAAGGTTTCAAGGAGTTATGATCTAAACACACATATGTAAGGGATATGGGGTCCTAGGTTGTTTCTCCTATATGATCACATCGGTACAATGCCCTGTAATCACTCCTCAGAAGAGGGGCTACACGTTGCATTAGCGCACCGATCATCATATCCATATCTATCCTTTACCACCCCTTAGAGGTTATTAAAGCGAGTGTTGTTTAACGATCTCTATGCCTGCTATTACCCGTCCCTTATTAATGATCCTAGAGGAGATTAGGACCTTTACCTATAGGAAGTTCTAGGAAGACCCCTAAGGTTGAAAGGAGAAAATACTAGGCGACAAGCAAGAACAGATAGGACTTGAAAAAATAAAACAGGAAAGAAGCAACTAAAAGGCTCATGTTCACCTCCACAAATATGGCATGTAAACAACACGTCTCAAACACAAACAAGGGAAGTATTATTAATCAGGATCCTAGGACAGGATATCTAAGTGAATATCAAAACACAGAAGATATGCAGTTTCAATTTTATAAACCCAGAACCAGAACCTAATCAATTTGCTTACTGATTTTAAAACATGTTAGCCTTTAGACAGTAAACACAACCAAGCAGTCTTCCAGTTTTATAAAAGTTGGTTACCTAAGGCTTGCCTAGGCGTGGGGGAATGCACAATAGTTACCAAAATTATTAAAATAGTTCAGAAGTTGTTTTACCTAAAAGCATGTTGTTCTAGGTGATATGATTGTGCACAGATTTTTACTAGTTTTATTAAGAGCAAGACAATTATATGTGACACTGTTTTTACATTTTTTATGAGCTAGTAGTTAAACTAGGCGTGGTTAAGCAGATGTAAAAATAATCCTAGAGCAGGATATCGAATATGCACATATAAATGCATGATGGTTAAGACATAACTTCAGGATACACAGAATTCCTAAAGGCATGATTTTTAAAATGCACAAAGAGTTACAGGATGATGGAGGCATGATTTTGAATGCACAGGAGTAACAACTTTTATGTTAATGTTGTTTATTGTCCTAGGAGCAGGATTTCTAAGTGATAACATAAAGAATGGATGAGATGATGAAACAGTAGACATGAAATCCTAGGAACATGGTATCTAGTGCATGCTTGGCCTGGTATGAATGAACATGCTGATCCTAAACCATGGATTCTAATGCAGATAGAAACAATGTAAAGCTTAAAACATGATTTCTACCCGATGATGTTAACAAAACTATATGACTGCCCTCTCCACTTCACTAACCATCCCCAATATCTGTTTACAAATAATTATTAAAGATCAATTGAGTAAATTACATAAATAGATAAATGAAAAGAAGAAGTTAAACTATAGGGAGCTTGAAAAATAGGCCAAGATTCTTAGGACCTCAAATGCCCAAATGTTTCATAGCCTTTCTCATATCCGGGTGTGTCAGAGTTCCCTAAGGACCTCAAGGGATCCCGAGCAGTGCTCACACCCAGATTTCATAACCATAATTGAGTAAGTGTAGAGTGGAATGGCCAACCCTAGTGCATCAGATTTCAGAGGGATCTCATAGGAATCCCAAGGCAGTCATACACTGGAGGGGAAGAACCTAAGGACCTAAGAGTAGAGTGAGAGTGCTTGACATAGTTTTGGAAAAGATTTTTAATAGGAAAGACAGTGTTTGAAAAAGACTTAGTTGAAACAATTTTATAAAATAGGAGAGTTGTTTAGTAAAAAACATTTTTCGACAAGAGTAGGACAATAAACAAACAGTAGACTAATCACATCACAAATAGATTCAACACATTCAAATTAAAGTCCTTCATTCAGGGGTGATAGGAATTGCGAAAACATAGAGCACATAGTATACATGAGCATAGAAGTTGTTGTAGGGGTTTATGGGGATTAGGGGATAGCTAATGGTATCAACACAGCATGAATTTCAGAATCAACACAGAATCAGGCAACTTAGGATACAAATTGCTTTGCAAAGAATGGTTCATACTGGAAACCAGGTAAACATAAGATAGAGCAGAGTCACATTGGGACATACTACAAGGGGGTAACATATTCATAAGCATACGGATCCTAAGGGGAGTGGGACATAATATAATATGCTAGAAAACAATTATGTAGACATGTTAATTACATGTTGAACAACAAAACCATAGATAGAAACAAATCAGAAATATGATAAACTGAAGCAGTAAAAGAAACATATTGGTTTTGGGACTTGAATGGATATTAGAACATACCAGTAAAGAGATAGTAAACAAAAAGTGAAGAATAGGAGAGCACAATAATTAGCCTTGTCTTACAGCCGGCTAATTCAGAACAGTAGTAAGTAACAAAGAAAGAAAGAGAGAGCAGAGAATCTTTGAATATGAGAGAGATTTTTTGAACTAATGTGTGCATTTGTTTTTTAACCAGTGAGAAGTATGTTACAAGTGAGAATGGAGTAGAGTATATATGGCAGTTGAGAGCTAGACAGAATAAGGTAAAGGAAATCAATCTTCAACAATTAAGGAAGCCATAAAATCAGTCAGACACAAAATTAGCAAGTCTTCCCTTAATTAAGGGAGTAATTAACCAACGGTAAAGAGCAGGAAATATTTAAGGAATGAAAATTAAGCAAGAATTGGGTACAAAGTAGGTAATTAGGGGTAAGTACAAAAGAGTTTAATTAAGGAAACACTTAGTAAGAGTCAGCAAATTTCACGGTAAATCAAAGATAAGGCAAGAAATAATTAAAAGTTATGAAAATAGGGAAATAACCGGAAATCAACATATAGGTATTACCATAGAAAATCAGTGAATCAAGGAATCGAAATAATACTGATTGTAAGGAAAACAACATAGGTTTCCATGAATAAACAAGTAGGCCAAGCATAAACATACTGGATTAGTCGAGAATAGAATCACAAACCCTAATAAAGACATACTAGGGTAAAAATCGCAGTGCATCGAATTAAGCTAAAGGAAAATCATGAGAATCAAAGCATAGATCGAAAACAGTGCACAAGTTACACGGTCAAACTCAGAATCCAAATAAAAATGTCCAAAATTTGGGGTTTTTGCATAAACTAGTTAGGGCTGAGGTAAACTCAACATAATCAGTCGAAAACACATAAGAACAGGAGATTAAACACTTAAAATCAGAAAATGTTTTGGAGAAAAGGATTTTCGGGAAACCCTACTTTAGGAAAATGAAAAGCCACTTCAAAAAATCAGAAGAATCTTCATAAAAACAAGTAAAAATAAGTTCGAACCATCTCATATCTGTACAAATTTGAGAAGTTTAAGAGACAAAATTAAATTTTGAGAAAATAACATAGAGATGAAGACATAGGCTTAGAAACCCATAGGTTTAAAGCAAAATAGGTAGATCTTACTCAAAATCGAGCCATGACGGCTTGAAACAGGCAAGGACGAGCCAAAGGTTTAGGCAGACTGACCCTAGTCCCTCGAGGACCTTAGAGACGGAGGCACCAGCATAGGGGAGGCCATTTGAGGCCTGGAGGTGGTGAGAGACCACCATGATGACGAGTGATGAGTGACGGCGGGAGTGAGTTAGGGTTAGGTCAGAGAGGATTTGAGAGAGAAGGGAGATGTGTAACGGCGGAGTGAAAGAGAGAAATGAGAGGGAAGGGGGGGGGGGTAGTCTCTAGGGCTAATTAAGGCAAGAAGAGATCTGGACCGTTGATTAAAAATGATCAACGGTCCAGATTAAAAGGGGAATTGGGTCGGGTGGATTTAAGTGGAATTGGCCTGGGGTTTGGGATATTTTAATTGGGGTTGGGGTCAGGTTTATTTAGGCTAAAATCGAAATAAATTAGGCCATTTGTTAAATACCCATTCAAATTGATGAAATAATTTATAAAAAAACTAAGAATAGTAAAAAATGAATTTCTTGCATAGATAATAATTTAAAAATGCTTATTTAGTATTTGAAAAATACCAATGATTAATTTTGGGTAAAAATAGTATACAATCATATGATTGTGCTATAATTGTAAAGTTATTGCAATTATAGCCAAAAGGTGCCAATTTGGCTAATTATGAAATAATATGGTCTTAACAAGACCAAAAATAATAAATTAAATCAAGAAATGCTTTGTGATGCAGTTTTGTGATCATTTATTGGAAATAAAATGCTGGATAAATTTATGAAAATATAGGAAAATTGTGGAAAACTACCAATTGCTATTAATGCATGATTTTGAAGATATATATGCAATTTAAAATATTTTTGGAAAAAATTGGGTATCAACAACGATAATAGCCCCAACCAACTGTGCATGGAAAAATCTCACGCACCATATCTGTAGCACCATTACAGTTCCTCAAATTCTCAATTTATAGCAAGCGCTTTCGCGACGTGTAAGGTTGAGTAGTAAGAAACGTAGACATAAGCCTCAAAGAAATCAAACCGCACGATAAGGAATCAAGAAGTGAAGTACTCATAACAACCCTATAGCCTCTCGAAGATAAGTAGAGACGTCTCCGTACCGATCCGCAAGACTCTACTAGACTTGCTCATGACTCGTGAGACCTAAGGGAACCTAGTGCTCTGGTACCACGTTTTCACGACCCAAAATCAATAAGGTTGTGATGGCACCGGATACCACCGTCAAGCAAGCCAACACTAAATAGTTAATTTAAAATTTCCATTTTAGTACTTTGAAATCGTTACATTTCATTTCATTTTATAACGGTCAATAAAAAATTACTGAGTAAATAGCGATGTTTTAACAATTTAATTTAACAAATACATCCCAAAATCATCCCAGAACCCGATGTCACGAGTGCATGAGAAATTTCTAGGAAGTATACATGTAATACAATATTTGTCCGGAGTACAAATTGGACAAAGAAATAAAAATACAGTGCTATACATCTGAGGAAGACTCTGTCGGCTGCGGGTCATCTCGAGAGAAAACAGCTCTCCTAAGTCTCTAGGTCAGCCACATCCCTGCGTCAAGCGGGGCCACTAGATATATATGTACCTGTGCAATAAAAATGCACAACAAGTGTAGTATGAGTACAAAAACAACGTGTACTCAGTAAGTATCCCGCCTAACCTCGAAAAGGTAGTGACGAGAGGTCGAATTTGACACTTGCTAGAGGTCAATATAATAAAATCAAGGGTGACACTAAGCATGGATACCATAGGTAATTAACAAGTAGTGATAGGAAATAACAACTTCTTTTCGCATATTATAACTTTAGAATCTTCGTCATTTTAGTAGACGATTTATAATTCCAGGCTAGTAAACAGTTAAAATCACCGAAAGTACGCAGCAAATATCATGCGCAGGCAATGTCGAGGGTCGAACTGCTCGAACCAACGATAAATGTAAACTGTGCACTGCCGAAGGGTCGAACGACTCGAACCCATAGATGCATCTATTACCCCACTCGCGAATTGATCATGCGACGCGGTCATATATAAATAATAGAGTTACCCTGCTTGCAAATCATACATGCGACTCAGGTACTCATAGATACACACATTCACACAATAACTTCAGATTTTATCAGGAAAACAATCACCCAAGGAGGTGATAAAATTCTCTTTTAATGGACGCGAACATAGTATTTAAATCTTTCCCAGAAATTAAATTACCAAGTTCGATAAGGTTTAATCATTTCTAAATTCATCAATAAAGTTACAAGCATGGCAAATAAAACATGTTTTTGGGTCCTAGACTACCCGGACATAAGCATAATAGTAGCTACGCACGGACTCTCGTCACCTCGTTCGTACGTAGCCCCCACAAATTGTAACACGTATTTAATTATTTCACCTATGGGGACAATTCCCTCTTACAAGGTTAGAAATGAGACTTACCTCGCTCCGAAGATTCATAACCGACCTCTAAGCCCTTCCGACGACTCACATTGATGCACCACGCCCAAAACTAACCAAATAATAGGCAAACCAATGAAAATATACTCTAATACTTATATCAATTCAATTTAATTTCAAACTCCGCTCGGTAAGTTGATAAAATCACCCTCAGGCTCACGTGCCCGGATTCCGAAATTTTTCAAAGATAAAGGTATAAAAAAAATCTTTATACCATCTAAACTATGTTAAGGTTTTACATCTAAGATTTTGAAGCATAGTTCTTATGGTCTCACTATTATCGGCCCATCTTCCCGAAAAATGCTTTATAATATTCATAATTAAAGAATAGACAATATATTGTACATCCTTTCCATCATCTATTTTGACAGAACTCATAATAAGATATCTCTGGTCATTTGTGAGATAATTGTCCCACATCCTTTTAGTTGACCAATAAAACCAGCTATTATCATTTTCACAATAGTATTTTCCGTATTCTTATGTAACGACCCGGCCGGTCGTTCCGTGAAATTAGCCCCGTTTCCCCTGTTTATGCTTTATCATATGTTTCTAAGCCTATTTATATTGTGTCGGGTCGGTTGGTTCGGGTTCGAAGTGGTCGTGGTGAGAACTGAGACACTTAGTCTCTTAAATTGGCTTAATAGTTGGAAAAGTGAATTGGGAGTTGACTTATTGGTAAACGACCTCGGGATGTAGATTTTATGGATCGGATAGCTTCGTGAGGTGATTTGAGACTTAGGAGTATGTTCAAAATGAATTTTTGATGTCTGGTGTAGAACTAGGCTTGAATTGGCGAAAGTTAGTTTTTGGCGATTTGCGGTCGGCAGGATAAAATAGGCTATGATGAGTGGTGATTTTACAACTCATTTTGGCCTCTTTTCATTAGACTTTTATTGATCAATGATAATTTGAGGTTGATATTAGTGTGTAATTTCTTAATTTTCAGGGAAGTGATGTGGTGAAGTGGTTGGTGTTGAATTGGAATGAAAGTTGAACAAAAGGGGGTGAAAATTGCACAAAATGCTTCAGTGATTCCGCACCTGCGGATTTTAGGTCACCGGTGCGACCTCGCACCTGCGAATATATGAACGCACCTGCGAAGACCAGCCCAGCCACACAGAAGTCACACCTGCGGAGTATATTTCGTATCTGCGATCCCGCAGGTGCGACCAATTGTCCGCCCCTGCGGAAAATGACAAACGCTTCAAAAGCTCGCACCTGCGAGCAGACTTCCGCTCCGGCGGAGTCACACCTGCGAGGATTCTTCCACATGTGCGATTATCGACCATCAAATCTGGACAAGAATGTAAAATCACATTTTCCCATCCCCACTCTCATATACTCGACCTAGCAGTCATTTTTGAGCATCTTTTGGCTTTGTAAATATATTTTTGAGTAGAGAAGAAGAGAGAAAACATTTGTGAAGCTAGGGTTTGCACACACACTTGGGATTTGAAGATTTCACTCTTGTGGTTAAGGTTTTCTTACCCATTTATGTTTGTTTCTTCATTTCCTTGCTTTGCATTGTATATGTAAGTGTGTAGTATTTATTTCCAACACTTGAATCTTGTTTACGAAAATTTACATATTTAAAGTGTGGATTAAATACCTTGTTGTGCTTATGTATTGAATGCTTTTATTATATTTATGAAGTGAGTTATTGTTTCTTTAATTATTCTTGTTCTTTAATGTTTGCAAAGGGATTATCAAACCCTAGGACACACCCATTAACTCAGAATTGATTTTGGAAAAGATAATTTGGGGTTGGGAAAGATTATTAACAAGAACTTGAGGCTTTAACCCTCATTTTATAGATTCTACCTATGGATAGGATTAAACTACTTGTAGCCATATCCGGTTGTTCTTAATCTCTTAATTGGGTTAGGAATAATTCAATTATGAAGTCTTGTTAGTCTTTGGAAAAAGCTAATTAAGAATTATTATCCGTGGCTAATTAACATAAACTCGCTCATATTTGTGAAATCGTGAAATACATTGGATAGTTACTTGAGTGTAATTCCCGAAGCATCCATTCTTGTTGCCATTGATCATTTTACTTTCTTTATAAGTTAGTTTATATTTTAGCATCTAGTTATAAACAACTTTAAAAATCAAAATCTTATTTGTTGGCATTGCGATAAGTGATAATTCTCTTGCATTCCTAATCGCCTCCATATTGTTCTCTGTGGGATTCGACCCCAACCTTGTTGGGTTACTACATTTGACATCGATTGCTTACACTATTTTAAGGTGTAATTTGAGCGTATCAAATTTTGGCGCCGTTGCCGAGGAACAATTGGCGTAACTTAGGTTGTTGGAGAAGTAAGCTTAAGTGCTTTGATCCAAACTTGTGAATATTTGTGTAATTATTTTTCTTGTGTAGTTTCTTAATTTTTCATATAAAAAAAAATTATGGCATCATATAATGAATATTGGTCGGATGGTAGTTGTTCATATTTTGATGACCCTTGTATTTATTGCAGAGGACCACACTCGTGGCAAAATTGTTTATATTCTCTCGAGAATGAATTGTGCGCACAATTTCAAACCCATGAGTGGAGTATTTGTGATAGGTGTGGTTTCCAAAATGGTCATTGGGATGATTGTTCGTATTTATCCGTCCCTTCCCCGAGCCCCTACTTTGATGAATCTACTTTTTGTGATGGAAATTTTAGGGGCCATGAAGAGGAAGAAATTGAGCATGGTAGAAACGGAGAGTTGAAGCTCATGTTGGAATGCTTACTTGAAAAAGAGAATCACGAGCAAAATGCTTTGGAAGAGATTTTGGAGATGAATCTTCAAAATGATTTGGCACTTGAAAGGTTGCACTCACAAATGGATGCAA